>JAXFYN010001089.1:0-55000 GCA_036172215.1 Camellia granthamiana
TTCAGAGTTCTTTGATATGCCAATTGCAAACAAGGAAGAGCTCATGTCTGATGATGTATGCAAGGCGGTGCGATTCAGTACGGTTCAGGGCAACAGTCCAATTGAGGGCCAATTTTTTAAAAACTTCCTTAAGCTATATGCTCATCCTCTTGAAGATTTTGTGGCATTATGGCCTAATAATCCTCCTCATTACAGGTATTAATTTAATTAATTAATAAAAAAAATTGGGATTTATTTTACTTAATTACTGTGTTGACTTTGTATTGCCTGGATATATTTGACTGAAGTCAAAATCAGAAAATAAGATGCAAATGGTGATTCTTTGAAAATGGAGTAAGATTTTACCTCATTACAATTAGCTCCCATGATGCAAATGGTGATTCTTTGAAAATGGAGTAAGATTTTACCTCATTACAATTAGCTCCCACTCTCAAGGGATCCGAAAATCCACACACTTAACACATATACACTCTCTGCATTCTCTCCTCTTCCTCTCCCTGAGTTACTGACTTTACCATCGGAGGGGTTTCCGACCAAACCCCGGTCGGGCAGCCTCACCGTTTGTTATTCCTTGCAGATCTTCAATTCTTAGCGCACGCTGTTCGTCCACGAAGTTCAACCCTTCTTCATAGTGCGGAAATCACCCCCGCACATTCTCAATTGATTCTTTGAGGTTCTGGAAGTAACACAATTGCATAACAAATGTTACTCCATTATTCAACCTTTAATTCCAATGGAGGCCTCCAACACTAGTAAGCATTCTGCCTAACAAAAGTACATTAAAAAGAAGAAGAAAAAAAAGCGTATTAGGCATTTTGTTTGATCATTTTACCTAGTGTATAAGGGTAACTACTGGTTTGGTAATTAAAAACTTGCCCACTTTATGTGTTAACGTCTGTTAGCAAAAATTTAGTTTGGGTCAAATCAACAGAGTGGATTTGATAGAGAAATCAATTTTCACAAACAAATCAAGCAATGTGGTTGGTGTGCTAAGCCTTGGATAGATGGAAGGATTTCTTTGGAGGTTGTAACGTGAAGAAACAGAGATAATCACATTGGAAATATGATTAATAATACTTAAACTTGTCACTTAATTACAATAATCAAAGTACAAGTTTTATAGCACTACAATCGACAGGCCCGAAATGAGTTACAAGAACTTAAACTAGTATTACTCCTAAGTACATGTACTGAACTACTCTTAGATAAGTTATTGCTACTCCTAGATTTTACTAGTATTGTGAATTGGGTTGAAGGTCCTTCTCTCTTCGCATTTCCAGCTTTTATGCTGCTCCACTGGTGTCAAGACCCAAACCCGCCCCTATAGGTTTAACGTCGTAACTGGCCGGTAATCATGGGATTACCAAAGGCTTTTGAACATATGAACATATGATAGGGGTTGCGGAAGCAGATAAATAAAATATACATAGTCCATTGAGTTATGCAGACATATATGGAACAGAAAATTTAAAACTTAATTATACATGCACATATGATGTCACGACCCAAACATGCCCCTATAGGTTTAGTGTCGTAACCGGTCAGTAATCCGAGATTACCAAAGGCCGTTCTGTACAATCAAAAATAACCAGGGCTGGTGAAAGAAAAATACAAAAATACCAATAGTCCAATGAGCTATGCATCTATATGAACAAACATGTACACATATAAACATTAACTTACCCACATAACGATACATAACTTATAACATAATATCTTATACAAAACATATGCCCATGCTGAACATGTACATCATGACCAAAAGTTTGACAATGGCCTCTCAGGCCTGGCCCCGACTCGGAGGCACTCAAAACAACTCAGTAGGCTTCAAAACAGTGGCTTGGTTAAAGACCCCTTCTAAACTTGTCCTTCAGGACCCTCACCTATACATATACATAAAAAAAATAGTGAACTAAAACCCAATGAATAACATTAAAGTAAAGAGGTTAGCAATAATGTCCGCTCAAACATTAAAAGCAATTCACATGTTCGTTAAGGAAAAGTATATCAGTCATAAGGATCCATGTGCATATATAGCGGTCTTTCAAACCATAATCTCATATAACTCGATGTCTTGTACACACTTGGCCATGGTATTATTACTCTCAGGCGAGAGCCACATGCATATAGGCCTCGGTATTGTTACCTCCGGGCAAGGGCTACATGAATATAGACCACGGTATTATGACCCCTGAGTAAAGGCCACGTGAACATAGACTGCGGTATATTTACCCCCAAGTATGGGCCACGTGAGTATATTGCATGAAGTGGGATACTCATTCATTCAGTAAATCATGTCACTGTAGAAACAATTCTTAACAATAACAATCACAGTCAGATACGCATTCATTCAGTAAATCATATCACTATAGAAACAATTCTTAACAATAACAAACAGTCAGAAAGAATAACTTAAACATATCTTTACAACATTGTTACTCACAGTTCGTTCCGTGGGGCATGTGGCTAGGGTGCAGTGTCTGACCTATATAAACATAGACAAGCACAATGGTTTAATATACAGTCTCACTGATTCAATTACTCGTTACTTAGTCGTTAAATCTTTCCGTTTCACCATATGAAAACCATGCAAACGGAGGCCCAACAGTCCGAGACATAGCCAGAAAAACAGGTTGGATCTGCCCTGTTGGCTGCATGTGCGGTGGCCTTGGCCGCACAAGCGGTGGTGAAACAGTAGGCAATTTTGGGCAAATGAAGGTTGGCCACTCGAGCGGTGGCCCAGGCCGCTTGAGTGGTCTGGGTCTATTTGCAGCCCGAAAATCTGCTCTTGAATGGAATCTCATCCTTTCCAATATCAAACTTCATTTCCATGTATTTCAAGGCCAAAAACTCATAAAAACATGTTGAATGCAACATATCTAGTTTAAACAAAATCATAATCATAACTTCAAAATAGAGGTTAAATTTTATACAAAACATTCAAACCCTTGAGTTGAAATACAAAGTCATCATTTATGCAAATTGAGCTCTCATCCTTGAAATTCATGGGGTTTATTCTTCAAATCTCAAGAATTATGCAAGAAAACAAATTTATGAACATGATTTCCATGAATCTATGCCATACATCAGGATACAACGTGCTCTTAATAATATATGGAAAAATACATTCAAAACTCACACATAAGTCATAAATTCAACTCTATAACACTTAGGCCAAGTTTGGGAAGACTAAATAAGTGCACTTTTTGACTTTTTATGAAATATGGGTTGGATTTGGGTTGGGTTTGAAGTGATGTGTTAGAGAAGTGATGTGACTTAAATAAGATGATGTGACTTAAATAGGATAGTGACTTTTTGACTTTTTTGATTTTTTTGAGGATGCCAAACTTGGCCCTAATCTTCAAGAATTAAGAGTTAAGATTCGTACCTAGGGCCTTTATAGGTACGTAATCTTGCATAATCTTGTTGAATACAAGCTTGATCTTGAGCCTCTCCTTCAAGTTCCACACCTTCCTCTTGGTTTCCCTCATTCTCTAAACCTCTCTCTCTTTCTCCAGATTTTTCTTCTTCTTTTGTTGACTCTAAGCAATGTGTATATATATACTATCTAATATTTAATTAAATCCAATTTAATTCATTCTAAATCAGAATTTTACAAAACTTCAGATTCGGTCTTAAAAATCACACTGATCACGAATATGTATTCCGTTCTGGTTTCTGAAGCCTCTAAGGCCTTCAATTTCAATATAAAGTCGCAATGAAACCATCCAAACGCACCTTAATGAATCGGACGACATCAATTTTCAATTAAACTTCCTAAATGGCTCTAAAAATTCCCATTAGCATATATATGTACTTAATTTCGGTTTCTGAACCCATTAAGGTCATCAATTTCAGTTCTAAAGTTGTAGCCCCAACAGATATTTCTCCAATTTCGACAAATATTCTCAAATTAATTCATATTAACGCATAATTAAGAAAAATAATTGTAACACGCATTTCGGGACCATTACATATGACGTCAATATTTCATAAGTCATGCATCAACATGTAGATACCACCAAAATGGATAACAAAACAAAACATATACGGAATTCTATAATATGGTTCACAACTTGACTTCGGTAAAACGGGAACCTCCTCGAGAGGCACGGTGGCTGGCTAATAAAACAACTCTCCAGGCAGCAGCTTAGGCCTAGTCACGCGCTTGCTCACCTACATACATAATATAAATAGTGAACGATAGCCTAGTAAATAATAACAGAGTAAAGGGTTTTAATGAATGTTGTCCATCACAGTGTCAGAAATCCGAGGTTATATCAGGAACAGATTTTTTGCATATCAGATTCATGTACATATTCATATTCGTATTCAAAGTTCATACATCTCACATGATGGTACGTGGTACATCCATTAGCGTTAACAAATCCGATGACCCATATTTGGGACGGCCATAAAGGCATTCCGATGACTCATGTGTACAAAGACGTTTCCGATAACCCATAAAGGGACGGCCATAGAGGCATTCCGATGACCCATAGAGGGACGGCCATAAAGGCATTCCGATGACCTATAGAGGGACGCATATCATATGATGCTAAGGATGCCATGAATACATTTTAGAAACTTAGACAATCATTCATTCATACAAAACATAGCATCTCAAAAAACTGATCATTTCATATCATCAAAAAATAATTAAAGTTAAACATAACTTCACAGAGTCATTACTCACAGAGGGCTCCACTTGTAAAACAGACAAAGTAGACAAATCAGATGACTTGTGGCGCGTGACCTACACGAACAGAACAGACACATACATTGGAACACACTCGGATAGAACTTAACTTATTTTATTTCGTTTTTAGTGTGTTTCTACGTCTTATCCTCATTATTATGTCTTAATTAGGGCTTAAGAATGTCTAAAATGCAATGAGGATGTTAAAATGTACTTGGAAATGTTGAAAACGGGGGTCTCGCTGAAGCTCAGCTTCCTTCGCTCAAGAGGATGTCCACACATGTAAGTGGTCGCTCGAGCGCAACTTCCTTCACTCGAGCGGTCTGTAAATTTTACAAAAGTACTGGTTGCTTGATTTTTCCACTTGAGGCACGCTTGACGGTCGCTCGAGCGTGAGACTAAGGTCTTCGCTCGAGCGCAACTCTTGTCGCTCGAGCGGTCTGCAAAATGTGAAACTTCTGGGGGCATGCATTTTGTGCTTGAGCATAGACTTCTTCGCTCGAGCGGTGGTGCAAGAAAATACGTGTGGTCACTCGAGCGCAGGTTTCGTCGCTCGAGCGGAGAGACAAATTTTGGAATTTCCAGATTGATGCTCTAAGCCCAAAACTCAAATTCAAAGCTATAAATCATGTTCTTTTGGGCAAAAAACTTAAGGAAACATGTGTAGACTTGTAAAACATGGTGAATTCAAAATTATTTCGCAAAATCAAAGCCCAAAAGTATACCAATTACTTAAAACCCAACTTGAAAATTAAAGAAGATAACTTGAAGTTAACATGCATGAATTGAGTTGACTTCTAAGCTTTCAAAACATGATCAAATGAAGTTAAATGTTGTAAGTTATGATGAATTCCCAAAATCAAGCGAGACTTAGTACATGCATGAGGGAATTCTTTTGCAAACAAGAGCAAAACTCCATGAAATGTACATGCATGCTTGGGATGCTCATCTTTTCTACTTCCTTAGCTCAATTGTCATGTTTAACCACTTTAATCTCATGAATTCTTCCACTAATGTCTAGAATGCAAAGCTTAAGGACAAAATTCTCACCTAGAGTCTTCAATTCTTTGGGGTTTGTGATGATTTTAGCAATTCTCCAATTTCCAAGCAATTTCCTACCAAACTTCAAGGTTTGATCTCAATTCTTGCCCTCTCTCTCTTTCTCTTTTCTCTTCAAGGAAAGGTGATATGAGAGTGTAAAGTGAACTAATGAGTTCATATGGGCCTTACATAGGCTTGAATTAATGAGACTTAATTAAAGCTAAACAAATGGACATCAATTATTCTAATTTACTCGTTCCGAATCGAATTTCAATCAAAGCCTACCATAAAATTCTAAAAAGTCCGAATAATACATAAATCAAGTTAATTTCGTGATCGGATGCCGATAAGGTCTTCAATTCGCAAAACGAAACATAAACATGAACAGATCTTTCTATGATAGACAAATAGAGACACGAATAATACAACACACATGTAATTAATTCAGAATTTCATCTTAATTACTTATTGAATATTCTTAATCATGGTTTAACGGTTAATCATAGATCGGAGTTGTTACAACTGGCCATGTCAAAAAGCCACGTGTCCCTTTTACTGGTAGCTTCTACTTGCCCATGATCCATAACTGCTACAACTATCAAAAGATTCCTTTTCCTTTGAAATTGTAACATGTAATGTCCCTGATCTTCTCTCCAAGCCACTATCTTCATGTCCACGATTCTTGGACCCTTATTGTTCATGCCCATGCCCTTTGACATGCCTATCGACAGAGAATTCGAATTTTTGGTGCCAACAATTCCAAAGGTTAGGTATGTAACCAATTTAATTCGTCCCAAACACTCATTAATGGTACTAATTGAGCATTAATTTTTTTACTTTACCTAGTGTATACTTTAATAACACTTTCCATTCTTGAAATTAGTTTGGCTGTCAAAAAACCTAGCCATTGGAGAAGTTCTAAGTTACGTTTGGATGACAAGAACGAAAAAAAAAGGAAATGAAAATTCCATTTTCAAAAACTCATTATTAGTATTAAGATCTCTATGTTAATACAAGTCAAGCATTTGGTTAGGATTTTTTTAATTATAAAATAATAAAGTTTTAAATATTGTGGGTGCATTTACTTGTTTTACTCTTTTTCAAGAATGTGACATTTTTATATGAGGACCAGGATGTTAGAATGAGATTATATTAAGATAGTGTTTGGTTCATTAGAATAAATTGAAATGTAATGATCTTTCTATTAGAATGTCTATTCTTATATTTGGTTCACAAAAATAAAAATGTGATGGCTATTATATAGTATTTCACTAGACTTCACCTGCTGTGTGGTTCTCTATCTAGCAAAATGGGTCTCTCTTTTTTTTCTTTTTTCTTCTTCTTCTTCTTTCTTTTTTTTTTCTTTTCTTTTTTTATTTTTTTATTTTTTTATTTTTTTATTTTTTTTATTTTTGGGGATGTGGTGGACCATTTGTTTAAATCCGTGAAGGAAGTGAGAAAAGCATATAATTTTCCATAAATCCCTAAGGTTTGTTTGATAAGAATGAAAAATATGATAAAAAGTTAAAGTGATATAAAGTGAAATGAAATAAAGAAAAGTGAAAGAAAAATTTATTTTCTTATGCATTTGTTGAAGATGAATTTTTTGAGAAAAAGTTGTACTCCTACAAAAATTGAGAAAAAACTGAAATTTGCAACAAAAACAAAAAACTGAAATTCCCCTTCATTATTTACAAAAAAAAAAAAAAAAAAACTGAAATTTCCCTGCATTATTTGGAGAAAAAAAAATAAAAATAAAAAAAAACACTGAAAGCCAAATAAGCATAGTGATATAGGTTGTACATAAAGTTCAACTTTTCTTGCACTTTCCAAAGTTCAAATGTTTTCTCTGTCCCACACTTCTCTTTTATTATAACCAAACTCACCAAGAAACTTATGATCATATGACAGAGAAAAGATGGAAATGTACACCAAGGAGGTATGAAACTAAGCATTGAAGTACTTGGAGCCATTATGGAGAGCTTAAACTTGGCTCCGACATACCTAAGAGATAAATTGGAGCAAGGATTCCAAATGATGGGCATCAATAGCTACCCACCAAGTTCCCAAACAAATGTCAAGATTGGTGTAGTGTCTCATACAGATCGTAGCATCATCACAATTCTCCTCCAAAGTTGCTCAGGCCTTCATGTCATGGACACCAGTGGCAGTAGCAGTGGTGGTGACGGTGCTTGGAGGGTTGTCCCTGAGATGAAGGGCACCTTGGTAGTCCTTGTTGGAGATCATCTACAAGTATTGAGCAATGGTATCTACAAGAGTGTGTTACACCGTGCAGTCCCGAGCACAGATGAAACCAGGCTGTCCATAGCTAGTTTTCACAGTCTAGCCATGGATGAAGTGGTTGAGCCTGCTCCAGAGCTGGTGGATGAAGAGCACCCAAAAGGGTACAGAGGAAGTAGCTTCCAAGACTACATCAACCATCTCTATTCTAAAAAAGAAAAAACCTTCATTGAGACTCTTAGGTTGAATTGACATGTTTGTGATGGATGATGTGGTCTCAAATTCTACTGCTTGATTGACATTGTATTGTGTACTTCTATAGAAATGATATACATACAAATTGTGTTTTCACTTGCATTGTATTAGCATTTAGCAATGGTATCTACTCTGTTTTATAAAGTCTACAAAAGTGAAAGATTTGTCGGAGTTTTTTCTTGAGTTTTCTTTTATCTCTTCATCTACAATTTTGTTTTTGTCAATCAATAAAATATCAACTGATTGATTTTCGTAGCATGCCTTCTAGTATAATAACCCCAATGGTGCTTGTGTTGTGTGGCGTGGGAGTGAAATTGAATTCCTTTCCAACATGTATCATCAATTTTTTCACATGCACTTGCAGAATTTTTTTTTTTTTTTTTATATTTTATTATTATTTTTTGCATCATGCCTGATCTATGAACCCACAAAGTGGTTGCAATTATATCTGTATACTTATATCTAGTAGGCCTAACTTGAACCAGCAAATTGATTCATAGATTACAGAGGTGGTCATGAGCCGATTCATGAGCTAATTCATGAGCCACCAACCCATCTGACTTTGATTTAATTATAAAAATGGAAATATTAAATGGAGAACACTCCAAAATTTCACTTTTAGGCAATTTGTGGGATTCCGGTGGCACCTTCTTGTAGCATAGACACCATGATTGGAAAACTAGTGGAAGTACAGTAGTAGATATGCTCAAAGGATGCTTGATAAATCCATATGAATTCATAGCCAAGAATTATCTATGTTCAAATTTCTCTATCTCTCTATCTCAATATATTTTAATCATTAAATTACGTAAAAATTCGAAATATGCGAATTTTAAGACATAATCTAGTAGTTAGAGATGCAGATAGAGAGATTTGATACAAAAAATGTCGTGGCTATACTCATGACCATAAAAGGAAATATGTTCAGCCTGTTCCAACCATATGCAAAAAAACAAGTATTGTCCTTTGGTGTAGGTGACGGATGGCAATTGGGATAATCCTTGAAAAGATAAAACAAAGGATAATTTATATCGAAGTATCATTTATTTTAATGCACTCGGTTCTAGTTAAAGTAGGGACATAGAATTTCACAATAATTAGGTGGGTGATTCTATCTACACCACAAAAAAAAAAAAAAAAAAAAAAAAAAAAAAAAAAAAAAAAAAACAAAGTTCACATAATTTGTATCATTTAGATTTAAATTTATGAACAAAAATAATGTTCGGATACAATTTGATGAACAAAAAGTAATTGTTTGGATATAAAACAGTAGGACAGAATATATATTTGAACAATTTATTATTATTCATCAGTCTATGTCTGAATATTTGTCTTTTATTTAAAAGTTTATTTAAGATTTCTTATGGTGAGTGAATAGAATTTCTCTAATTAAATAGGTCTAATTACCAAATTGTCCATTAACACTTTAAAATTTACAATAGTGCACACCATACCTCTCTAATTTTATTTTATTTTTTTTGTTTCTGTGTGTATTTATTAGAATAATAAATAAAGGAGCACCAAATTATGAGCCAATGAAGACATTTTCCATTTGTTTGTACAACACCTTAATGAAGTTAGGTATATCAGTAAACCAACTACTGTACTGAACGGGGCAGTTTTGTGCATTAATCAATCATTTTTCCAACCTTGCAAAACCTCCTGGAGATGTACTTTTCTTTTCTTTTTTCTTTTCTCCTGTAAATAGCAAAACCAGTATTCATCAAATTGTGCTCAAAGTACTATCAACATGGCAAAGCTCAATGGCACCCCCACCAACTTCCTCCCCAACTCACACATTGAAGCTGCCCAGTCTGTGACACCAACCAAGGCAACCGATCCAAGACTGTCACGCCAAGTGGCTATCACAGACTCTTCCACCTCAACCATTTTCTGGAGGCGATTCCAAGCCATTCTGTACTACAAGAAGGCGTTGAGTGAGGAGTCAGGGTGGTTGTTGGTGGGGTGGATGAAGTTGTCGCTCGGGAAGGCTTTGGAGGAGCAACCGATCCTTGCTGGGAGGCTTCGGAGAGGGAAAGGAGGCAAAGGGGAATTGGAGATTGTGTCAAATGATAATGGTGTCAGAATGATCGACAAACTTTGTAATATATATATTTTTTGGATAATCGAGAACGCATGCTTATGGACCCATCCTAAAATGAAAAATTCAAGGTTCAAAGACTACCCCTAAGCAAGTGAACCGGACAAACGGCAAGGGAATCGAACCCTTGTCAATAAGCTAGGGACTATGCCCATATACCCACTTATAGCCATCTTACGCTATATTTGGTTGAGAGATTTGAGAATAGATTTCGAAAGAGAAAGGAAAAAGGTGTGTGAAATTAGGTAAAATATAAGTATGTTTTATTCATATTTCACCTCTCTTTTTTCTTTCCCTTTCTAAATTCCTTTCCAAATCCTCAACTAAACACAGCATTACTGTTCTGTGAATTGAAACCATATGATTCTTGCATTTTCCTTTTAATGCGACCTATGAAGCACGGACACGGACACGAGACACGGCAATTTCTAAAAAATGGGGACATGGACACAGCAGGGGACACGGCAAATTTCTTAATTTTTTTTATAAATATTTTTATTTTAATACATATTAATTATTTTATTTATTATATTTTTAAATAATGTGTTGTAATTAATTATTTTATTTTATTTTACATACATGTATTTATTTTTTTATTTATTAATATGTATAAGTATATATTATCTTATAATATGTATTATCCATTATCTAATGAGTATATTTATGTTATATAATAACTATTATATAATATATAATAAAATAATAATAATTATTAGTTATATATATTATATATGAATATATAATAATTATAATAGTTATAATATCAAGACAAGAAGACAGACGGGAGAGAACCGAGAGAGAGGGAGACAGAAGCAAGGGAGACGATCGCAATCAGAAGCGAGAGAGAGGGAGACGATCGCGATCGCGATCGCGATCAGGATCAGAAGCGAGGGAGAGAGAGAAGGCGAGAGAGAGAGAGCTCTGCGAAGGCAAAGGCGAGACAGAGAGAGAGCTCTGCGAAGGCGAAGGGGCTGGATCGTCGAAGTCGAATCTGGATCTGGATCGTCGATCGAAGTCGAAGGGCTCTGGATCGTCGCCGACCAGGTTTGTTCTCGTTTTCCCCCTTTCATTTACTCTTCTTGCCGTGTCCATGGCGTGTCCAGATTCGGACACGCGTGTCCCCTGCAAAAAAATAAATTAAATTAAGGGGACACGCCAAATGTCGTGTCCCGTACGTGTCCCCGGCGTGTCCCCGTATCCGACACTGCCACGGCTTCCATTTTGCCGTGTCTATGCTTCATAGAATGCGACCAAGAAGTGTTTTTTGAGTTTTTCTTTTTTTTTTCTTTTTTCAGGTGACTAACTTCCAGTGTGGAGGATACTCAATTGGGATTAGCTGCAGCCTTGTTCTAGCAGATCCTTTGGCCATCATAAGCTTTCTAAGGAGATGGGTCGACATTCACAACCATATGGTCTCTGAAGCTGATGAGGCCAAACCACCCCTCTTCTACCTCCCTAATTTCAAACTAAATGGCTCTTTCCTCACCAACCCAGTTGGCTCAAACCAGGCTAAACACCGTGGCAAAATTATGATCTTCAAATCTTCCACCACGAAAGATTTGAATTTGAATTTGAATGATGAGGTACGCAAGGCACTCGCATTGCAGTGTGCCGAGGAGGCAGAGAGCAAGCTTGGTGTCAAAATGGCTTCAGATTTATCTTTGTTTGTGAAAGAACTCTCAGAGGAGGTCATAAAGGTAGAGAAATTTGCAAGAGAAGGGCTTGTGCAAAAGCCAAAAGGGTGTGGGAGTGGACTCAGTTGTGCAAATTGGGAAGATTTAGGGGCTAGTGAAGTAAATTTCTTTGAAGGGAACAGGCTTGTTTGTGTTTCTTATTGGATTAATTATGTCCCAGGTGAAGGATTTGTGATCCTAATTCCATCTGTTGATGAAAGTGTTTCTGAAATGAACATCTTTGTCACAGTTCCTAGTGAGACTGAGATGTAACCACCCCTTTACTTGGATGATCCATAGACCTTTTGGTCTTAGATTTCTTTCTAGTTTCAGCATGTGGTATTAAGAATTCTTGTACAAGTGAATGATCAGTCTGGCGGTTTAAGGGTCTTGTACCTTATTAATAGATCAGGAGCTCGATTCTTTCCACCTACTTGTAGAACATTTCTTGTGTAATTGTTGGGTTTATTATATGTTTGTGGTAATAAGACGTTGGATTTTCTTATATAGTTAAATGCTTAGTCAAATGTAAATCTCAAAACATTTTATGTTTGTGGTAATATATTGTTGGATTTTCTTACATAGTTAAGGTGTCATTTGGGAATTGATTTTTTTAATGATTTTTTGACATTTTATATAAAAAAAAAAAGGACGTCCAAAAAATTAGAGATAATGACTTGACTTTTTGTAGTGACTTTTTTGCTAAAAAGTAACATTCCCAAGTGAGACATAAATGTTTAGTTAAACGCAAATCCAGGGCCAACCCTGGACATAGGCCCACTAAGCCATGGCTTAGGACCCCTCAAAATAGACCAAAAAAGGAGCCTCCTCCTATTATAATTTAGTTTAATATATTAGGTATGTTTTGAGTCAAAAAAAATTAAAAAAGACCCAAACTAACTTAAAATAAATTGATCTATTAAAAAATTAAAAGGCTCATTCAAATTAAAAGGGCTAATTCTCTCTCCCTATCTAATTCTTAACCCTAACTCTTAAAGAGTATTAAATCTTTCTTGGCTAAAGGGTGTGAACCCTTTTGGCATCCAAACTTTTCAACTTTCTGAAAAGGGGTTATGGATGCTGGTTAATGGTACTTTTCAACTTGCTTGAGGCTCTTCCTCTCTCCACTATACATGTATAAATTGAGACCCTCCTGTCAAGTCTCAATATAGAAATTTTTGCTTCCATTTTACAAGTCAGATTGCTAGAAAGTTCCTACAGTGAGAAAGTGCTAACACAGTTTTTGTTCACTAAGCTAGACAGAGAGTGCTTCTGCCGTAACTGGTTTTTGACTGCCGTATCCTGGGAGACAGATGTCGAAATTCCTCAAGCACTCGACCTGTGAGGTGGCGAAATCTGTTTTAAGGAAACTGCTACCGTGCATGCTTCGGTTTGGTTTCTTTACCATTTTATTGTATTGTGTATTTCTGTTGTAATTCAGTTGTAATTATCAACATATGTTCTTGGTATATAATTTTGATTTTTTTCGTAAATCTATTTATTTAATTTCACAATTTGGACAACAAGCTTAAAACAGATTTTATCTATTTTCTATGAAATTGATCGAATAGATTTATATAGACAATTAGGTTAGCTTTGTATATTGTTACTAGGAACTGTTGCGGAATTGCTCACTGTTTCAATGATACAAAATATAAATTTACATGTTTAGAGATTCAAGTAATTCATATAAATAGGCTATTTTTCTGTTTTCTGTAGGTTAATTGCCGGTTCATGATTTTGTTTCTTTGCATGCACATAGAACTATTTTCATGCCTTCTTGCACTAATTCATCCTTTTGAGTAAATTAATATATTTGTGTTTGCTAGTGAATAGATCCATGTGTGCATGC
This sequence comes from Camellia granthamiana, assembly GCA_036172215.1. Lineage (NCBI taxonomy): Eukaryota > Viridiplantae > Streptophyta > Magnoliopsida > Ericales > Theaceae > Camellia > Camellia granthamiana. The sequence goes on from JAXFYN010001089.1 coordinate 13,863, forward strand.
TATTGCTTCTGTTATTTAAGTAGACTACATGTACTAAATAGAAAGTCCACTGTTTTTTTTCCTTTGGAAATTCAATGATTGTAAATTATGCAATGTTATTGTCTAATTGCTTAGTTTAATTAGAATGCTCTAGCATAATTTGCATACTTAATTGTATTAGTATGATCTTATTTTATGCGTATGGTTCATCATTCCCCTACCATGATTTGCATGAATTTTAAGGTTATAATATAATTTATGGGTGTTGCAATTTTTGACATGCTAATTCTATTCTAAATTTTAATTTGTTACATGCTTATTATTTTCTAGACCAAATTACATAATTTAATTTTTAGAATTATTTGCGTATGTCAATTGCTAAATGGTTATTGGTTTGTAACAATTATATATAACTCTTGCCTATTAATTTTAGTTTAATGTATTTTGGAGTTATAGAGTTTTGTAACTTGTATGAATTTGTGTGCATGAATATTCTGAATTATCTAAATGGGTGCATCAATTTGAATTATTTAATTGGGTGCATTAATTTAAATTATCTAATTGGGTGCATTAACCTGAATTATTCAATTGGGTGCATTGATTTGAATTTAATTGGGTGCATTAATCTAAATTATCTAATTGGGTGCATTAATTTTTGGTTTTAATTTATTTATTTGGAGTTATAAGTTTATACGTTTGTTGTGAATTAATAACTCCTGACTATTAAATTTTATTTTAAAGTTGTAATTTAATTTTGAAATTACAAATTGTATTTTGTTTTGGTAACTTATATTAATTGGTTAATTATATAATTAATAGTTGGCTAGATGGTTTCAATTAATTTATTATATTTACTTTTTACTTAGATTATTTGTTTGTATTTTGTTGTGGTTTTCTACTAACCTTTTTACAAAAAATACCTATGTGGAAAAAAAAAAAAAAAAACACCAAATGAATAGATTTGGGTTGCACAAACGACTTTTATGGACTATATAATTTAAGCATTTGTTGCTTGAGGTTTAGTAGTAGTTACTTGCCAATTTTTTAAAGCAAGGTTGTTTGCTTACCATATTATAGTTTTTATGCTTGTAACTGTTAGCAATTTTATTTTAATTGCTTGTAAGTTTGGAACTGGTTTGTTTTAACTTAGTTCATCCCTGAAAAATTTAATTCTAAAAAACATTGTTTCTCACGGATTAGGAGTCAACATGCTCTTGAAAGTTTTGTCAAAAGGTTAACTAAGTTTTAAGTGGGACCGATGTGACCCCTCCAGTCTTCCTGGGAACATTCTTGGCCATGTTCAATTCTAAGTTAAGTGGTGAGACTAGTTTTGAATTAAATTCCCAACTGAGGGATTTTCTAAGGGTTAAGTTTAATTTCTAGAAACACAGAAATGATATTTTGTTGTCTTTTTCAGAAATGACAACTGTCACCAATGATCCTGCTACTGCTAATGTTGGTGGGGCTCTCAACCTCGGGGCAACTAACTTGACAACCCCACTTGTGACCTCTGTGGTCAACCCTGGTGTTACTCCCGCTGTTCCAGGAGGACCGCTTAGTCACCATGAGCGTCCAAAAAAATTTGCTGAGGTAAACTTCAAGAGATGACAACAGAAGATGTTGTTCTACTTGACCACGCTAAACCTTGCAAAGGTTCTGAGCGAGGATCCTCCAGCCGTGGCAGAGAATGAGCCAGACAGGCAGAAAGTCATGGCACTTGACACATGAAAGCAGACAGACTATCTTTGCTGGAATTATATATTCAACAGCTTGGCAGACTCACTCTACAGTGTGTTTTGTACCAAGAGCTCAGCAAAAGAGTTATGGAAATCTCTGGACAAAAAGTACAGAACTGAGGATGTCGGGGCAAAGAAATTTGCGGTTGGTCGGTTCCTAGATTTTAAAATGGTAGATTCAAAAACTGTGATAACCCAAGTCTAGGAGTTCCAAGTGATCTTGCATGAAATTTATGCGGAGGGAATGCCTTTGAACGAGTCATTCCAAGTTGTTGTGATCATTGAGAAACTTCCCAATGGTTAGAAGGACTTTGAGAACTACTTGAAGCACAAGCGCAAAGAAATGTCAGTTGAAGACCTGATTGTCCAACTCCAAATTGAGGAGGATAATAGAAAGAAAGGAGGGAGTACCTCCTCAGTAAAGGCCAATGTCATTGAGCATGGCAAATCTTCTAAGGTGAGGAAAAAGCCCCCTGTGAACAAGGGCTCAAAGTTGGGGCCAAGGAGTGGTGTTGCAAAAAAGTCGGCATACAAGTCGCAGGAACTTGGTTATCGGTTCTTAGGGAAATACTACAACTGTGGTAGCGAGGGGCATCAGGCTAGTAACTGCCGCAAGCAGAAGAAACCACACAAGACCAAACCTCATGCTCACATGGTAGATATGTAAGAGCACTTCCATGATGAGAATGACATGCACTTGTCTGTTGTTGTCTCTAAGGTGAATATGGTGGGTTCAAACCCAAGAGAATGGTGGATTGATACTGGGGCTACACGCCACATCTGCTCCAAGAATGAGCTGTTTACAACTTTCGAATCGGTTACAAACGATAAGAAGTTGTTATAAGAAACTCTGCTACCTCAATTATTGAGGGGAAAGGAAAAGTGGTCCTGAAGTTAACCTTAGGAAAGGAGCTAACCTTGAACAAAGTCCTGTATGTTCCGGACATTTGTAAGAATCTTGTCTCAAGGTCTCTTCTCAGTAAACATGGTTTTCGCATGGTTTTTGAGTCCGACAAGGTCGTTCTGACCAAGAGCGGAGTGTATGTCGGTAAGGGTTATATGTGGGGGGGCATGTTTAAACTCAATGTAATGACTATTATCCCAAAGATAAATAAAGGTGCATCTTCTTCTGCTTACATGCTTGAGTCTTCCAATTTGTGGCATGGTAGACTAGGACATGTGAACTTTGAATCTTTACATAGATTAATCAAGTTAGATCACATACCATCTTTTAAAATTAATCCGAAACACTTGTGTTGAAGCAAAGTTGACAAGATCTTCGTTTCATTCTGTTAAAAGAAATTCAGAACCGTTGAACTTAGTGCATAGTGATGTGTGTGACTTAAAGTTTATACAATCACGTGGTGGCAATAAGTACTTCATCACGTTTGTTGATGATTACACTAAGTATTGTTATGTATATTTGCTCAAAAGTAAAGATGAGGCTATTGACAAGTTTGTTCTTTATAATAATGAAGTTGAGAATCAAGTAGGCCACAAGATTAAGGCTTAAGAAGTGATCATGGTGGTGAGTATGAATCTCTGTTTATTGAGATTTGTGCTCAATCCGAGATTATCCACCAAACCACAATGCCTTATTCTGCTCAATCAAATGGGATTGCTAAACGGAAGAATAGGACGCTAAAGGAAATGATGAATGCAATGTTGATAAGTTCTGGATTGCCACAGAACATGTGGGGGGAAGCAATTCTCTCTACAAATTACATTCTGAATAAAGTACCCCGGAAGAAGGTGGACAAGACGCCGTATGAGTTATGGAAAGGCGTTAAACCTTCGTATAAGTTCTTACGAATGTAGGGGTGTCTTGCAAAAGTGGAGATTTCTACACCCAAACGGGTTAGGATAGGCCCGAAATTCGTAGATTGTATATTCATTGGTTATGCACATAATAGTAATGCATATCGGTTTCTTGTACATAAGTCTGAAATTTCAGACATACACAGGAATACCATCATAGAGTCAAGGAATGCATGTTTCTTTGAAGACATTTTTCCTTGCCGAACCCAAGAAGGGGTTCCGAGGTCTTTGGAGCAATTTGATGAGCTTGCTAGTGATAATGATCATATTGATGATCAAGTTGATGATCAAATTGAGGTTTTAGATAAGCCTAGAAGGAGTAAAAGGGCTAGGATGTCCAAGTATTTTGGTCCAAACTTCTTGACTTATATGGTTGAGAATGAATCTCAAACTTTTCACAAAGCTGTGACTTCTCCTGAGAGTCCTTTATGGAAAGAAGCGATCAAAAGTGAGATTGACTCCATCTTACAGAACCACACCTAAGAGTTGGTGGATTTACTTCCAGGTAGTAAGCCTTCAGGCTGCAAGTGGATTTTTAAAAGAAAGATGAAGGCCAATGGGTCAATTGATAAGTATAAGGCTAGGTTCGTTATCAAAGGGTACAGGCAACAAGAAAGCCTGGATTACTTTGATACGTACTCACTTGTAACTAGGATAACATCCATTCACATGGCGATTGCGATAGCAGCTTTGCGCAATCTGGAGATACACCAGATGGATGTAAAGACAGCTTTCTTAAATGGGGATTTGAATGAAGAAATCTTCATGGAGCAACCTAAAGGGTTTTCAGATCCAGGGCAAAGCAAGAAAGTCTGTAAACTTGTCAAATCATTATATGGTTTGAAGCAAGCGCCTAAACAATGGCATAAGAAGTTTGACAACGTAATGTTGTCAAGTGGGTTTAGAATCAACGAATGTGACAAGTGTGTTTATGTCAAAGACACTGACAGAGGTTATGTCATTTTGTGTCTATATGTTGATGATATGCTCATTATAGGTAGTAATGATGAAATGATCAAAACTACCGAGAAGTTGTTAAACGCTAAGTTTGACATGAAGAATATGGGCATTGCAAATGTTATTTTGGGAATTAAAATTACCAGAACATCTGGCGGAATTGTACTTTCTCAGTCTCATTATGTTAATAAGATACTTGAGAAGTTTAGTAGATTAGATACGAGTGTGTCACCGACACTTGTAGACTTAAGTCTACATTTTACCAAGAATAATAAAGAGTGTCTCTCAGTTAGAATATTCTCGGGTAATTGGAAGTTTAATGTATCTGATGAGTTGTACTCGGCCGGATATAACCTACTCGGTTAGCAGGCTTAGTAGATACACAAGTAATCCCGATGCTACTCATTGGAAGGGCATTGTGCCGGTGTTAAGGTATTTACGCTACACTCGGAATTATGGGCTGCATTATACTCGATATCTAACAGTGCTAGAAGGCTATAGTGGTGCGAATTGGATATTAAATATAAAGGACTCAAAGTCCACTAGTGGATATGTTTTCAATCTTGGTAGGGCAACCGTGTCTTGGAAATCTTCCAAGCAAACGTGTATATCTAGATCAACGATGACATCAGAATTTATTACTTTGGATAAAGCAACGAAAGAAGCTAAATGGCTTTGCCATTTCATTGAAGATATCCCACGTTGGTCTAAACCTGTGCCAGCTATTTGTATTCATTGTGATAGTCAATTTGCAATTGGTTGGGTACGGAGTAATATGTATAATGGAAAGTCTAGACATATCCATCATAGACATAATTCCATACGACAACTGCTCTCAAATGGAGTTGTCTCTATAGACTATGTAAAGTCTAAGGACAACATTGCGGATCCGCTAACCAAAGGGTTAAATTGAGTGTTAGTCAAGACGTCATCAAAAGGAATGGGGTTGAGGCCTTTGGAAGTTACCGGAATGGAAACCCAACCTAGTTGACTGGAGATCCCAAGATCTAGGTTCAATGGGACAATCTAATTGCGTGTAACAATAGTATGTCACTGTGGAGGGAAAACCCTCCAGCCATTCCTTTAAGTAGTGACACCTGCGGGGGTGAAGGTTAAGCAAAGTTTTTAATGACTCTTATGTGTTGAGGATTCAAACAGGGTATAGCAAGATACTTTGAAGAGTCATCTATATGAGTGTGAAGTAGAGCCACTTCTAGAAGAATTGGGCAGGCCAAGATTCTTTGAAACCACTTGCTGAACCAGGCTAGTGCCCAAGGCCATACAGGGCACACCAATGAGAACAGAATGGTGGTAGGAGTAATTTCCGTGTGAGATCTATTGTCTCAGTTTACATAAACGGCAGAGCAGTTCAAGATGTCATATTCACTGATCAGCCAGTAAACTCGATATGTTTTTACTGGGAGAGGTTCAAAGCCAAAAGTTACCTTCTCTAATGTCGGGGTTGGTCCGTTGTACTATCTTTCCAAGTCTTTATTGTTGAACGGTGTCCGTTTGTTGAGTCATTCGGTCAATTTTTATTCATGTGGAGGATTGTTGGAAAAAATGATTTTTTTGTGACTTTAATTTTGTTGAAGTGGGCCAAAAACCATTGAGAATTGAATAAGATATTGCCTCTTAAAGTTAGCCTCATGAAAGGGATTTTAAAGAGTATTTAAATCTTTCTTAGCTAAAGGGTGTGAACCCTTTTGGCATCCAAAACTTTTCAACTTTTTGAAAAGGGGTTATGGATGCTCATTAATAGTGCTTTAATGACCAGCCATAAAGGTTGGAAGCTCTTCCTCTCTCCCTTATACATGTATAAATTGAGACCCTCCTGTCAAGTCTCAATATATAAATTTTTGCTTCCATTTTACAAGTCAGTTTGCCAGAAAGTTCCTACAGTGAGAGAGTGCTACCACAGTTTTTGTTTGCTAAGCTAGACAGAGAGTGCTTTTGCCGAGGCTGGTTTTTGACCGCCGTATCCTGGGAGACAAACGCTGGAATTCCTCAAGCACTCGACCCGTGAGGCGGCAAAATCTGTTTTAAGGAAACTGTTACCATGTAGGTTTCGGTTTGGTTTCTTTACTATTTTATTATATTGTGTATTTATGTTATAATTTAGTTGTAATTATCAGTATATGTTCTTGGTATATAATTTTAATTTTTTTGTAAATCTATTTATTTAATTTCACAATTTGGACAACACAAATTGCCATCCCTAGCCACGCCTCCCCGTTGGTAAGCGGTCAACAAGCTTACGTTATAAACAGACGGAAAATTGAGCAACGAGTCATGTCTTGCATAATGGAATCTATCTATAATAAGTTAAAAAGTTAAGAGAGTGCTTGGGATACACTATAAAAGTGTTTTTTTTTTTCAAATTTTTTAAATTATATTATTTTTTATAAAAAAGTTAATTAGATCATTTCAAATGTCTCCTAAAACTTATATAAGAAATTTTATTTTGCCATCTAAATTATATTTCGATAATCAATTTAATTCATGTACTTATAATTTTAATTTTACATTTAAATTATTTAATTTTAGATTAATTTCACTCTTATTGTTAACTACTGTCTATAATTAGACGGCACTTGTTATCGTCTTCATTTGAGATTTTATTTTACCTCCAAACTATCCCCAAAATTTTAATTAGACCCCTAAACTATGAAATTTAAGGATCTAATTGATATTTTTGAGACAATTTAAGAGACAAAATAAAATTTCAAATGAAATTTTGGTACCACGTTAGTAATTTTCGTTTTATTATCAATGACAGCTAATGGTAGGGATAAAATTGAACCAAAATCAAATAATTTAAGTGTAAAATTAAACTTGTAAAAAGTACAAGAATTATTTTGATCATTGAGATATAATTTGAGTGTTAAAATGAAATTTCTTCTAAAATTTATCATCTTACATTATTATAATTTTACCTTATAATTATAGAAAAAAGTACATAATTTCATACTTTTTGAGTTACAAAAAAAAAAAAAAAAAAAAAGAAGTCATAACTAAAATTTTAAAATAATATCATAATTAAAGAAAAAATTAATCATAATTAAAAATATATATAATTAAAACTAGTGCATATAACGTGGTATTTTTTTAAGACATTGTGCGTACCGAATACTGCACTAGATGATTATGGATCGGAGCTCCACACTTGATTGGGCTATCCAGAAATCGAGACCCTGCAACAATGAGTACCGTTAGAGCTGCCCAACCGGGGTTGGCCGGATAACCCCTTCGGTATGGGAGTGAGAGATCAGAGAAGATGAGGAATACTCTCTCAGTGCCGAGAGTTGTGTTTTGGTGAGTATAGTTTAGCTTAGTTCAGTAACCTTCAGTGTGAAGTCAGTGTAGTTTATATAGAACTCCTTGCTTGCTGCCCAAAATGGTTTCATGGAGCCCTTGTGCTGCAAAGTCTCCTTTTAGCATTGCCCAAGGTAGGGGACCATCTGGTAGTTGACAAGGGGTGTATATACTCATTGTAACCATGCTTGTAATAGATCACATTCCTTCGATCAACTGTTTCCGTGATTCTAGGGGGAGGGGACCAGCTAAGGTGGCACCCTCCATGTACATGTGCTCACAACTTCTATGTTTCTCTGTTAGGTTTTTTTGGCTCAGTACTGTCGTGCCTTGGCTTGGCCCCCTGCGAGATTGCTTGCAGAGATGGGCTGGCCCAGTAGGATATCTTTGTATGGGCTCGGCCCCTTTTGGGTTCGGTCCAAGGATTAGATCTTGCGGCTCGGCCCAGCCCAACATCGTGACTGGATTGACCTTTCCACTATAAGCTAGGCCCAAGTGCTTGAGGACTTATTGATGATGTAATTGGGCTAATCTGATGAGCCCACTTGCTTACCCTGCTTCTCAGGACTTGAGTCTAATGGATTGGGCCGACCCAAGGCTTGGATCCGACCCATTTTATGTTTAGGCCTCGTTTGGCAAGTTAACATTTTAGCCAAAAAGTCAAGCCAAAAAACCTATAATCTATATCAAAAAGTCAAAAATTCTCTTTTCTCTCTACTTTTTGTATATATTTTCGTAAAAAGTCAAAAAGTCACCCCAAACATACTAGTTTTTTTTACCTCATATTTTAGCCAAAAAGTCAAAAAGTTACTAAAATAGCCTATTCCCAAACCAGGCCTTAGTCCCTTCATTTGCCCCCTAGCTCGCGCTAAGGTTCCCCTTGGGAGGAGCTATTGCTCTGTACTCCAAGCATCGCGTTGCTTCGGATCTGTCCCAGTTCGGCCTTGGTGACGGTTCAATCCTGACACACGCCCTCCAGCATATGACCTTTCATGGTGACACATGGTGGCGGGGTACTAGTGCGCAGAGATAGTGTGCCGATTCCATACTGATGGTCGTGATCTATGTACCTTTACGCCGGCTGAGTGTAATAAATACTCTGGGGTTACCAACCTAAACCCCTTCATCTATTCCTAAGCTTTTGAGAGTCCAGAGCTCTCTTCGTTCCTTTGAGTTGGTCTCGTCGGTGCTCTGCCCAGGTGTTCCGTTGCCATTCTTATTCTCGTTCCAGGACCGCCTTCTTGCCACTGCTGTTTCAATCTCTGTAAGTTCCCTTGAAATTTTTCTTTTCTTACTCTTTTTTATCTTAATCGCCCTCTTTGGCCCTTGCGCCATTGTTTCCGGCGTCCAGTTCTTCTCTTTACTTAGTTTCAGTTTTGTCTTCGTCCCATTAGGTTTGGTTATTGGGGAAATTTCGGTCGTTAGTTAATACCCCTGAGGCAATGGCCATGTTTCGCCATGACTATGGTATCTTCGATGATGTGACCCTTTCGCTAGCGAAGATTGACGCTAAGCGCATAAGCACTAGAAGTACCGTTGTTTTCCCAGTTGCATCCATTGTTGAAGGGGGGGTCCGATTCCCCCTTGATCCTTTGGTGTGCCGCTTACTGCACCAAGTTCAGCTTATCCCTATGCAAGTGTCTATCAATCTGTTCCGAGTTGTCTATGGCGTCTTTGCCCTTTACAGGCGGTTGGGTTTGAATCTGGACATCTGGGACATTTTGGGTTACTATACCCTTTCACACAACAAAGATCACGGCACTTGTTGGGTATGTTTGGTTTGAGTTTTAGAGATGAGTTTTAGAAAAAAATTTCCAAAAAATTGTTTGGTTTGAGATTTTTCTCAAAAAATTTCCAAAATTACTTTCTCTCTCTTACACATCAATCAATCACTTTTTCTCTCTCCTCTCTCCTTCTCAATCACTTTTTCTCTCACACACATTTACTCAATTACAACAAAATATCAAATCATCCCAAACTCCCAAACTCCAAAACTACTTTCAAAATATACAACCAAACAAACCAAAAAAATTTCTAAAACAACTCTCCCAAATTTTTTTCAAAAACAACTCTCCCAAAAACAAACCAAACAAGCCCATTATCTCTGTGTTCGTTCGGTCGATTGCCATCTTGTAACTGGCTTACCTGATTCGGACAAACATAGTAACGATTTTCTACAAGTCGGTGGTTGTAGACACTCATTTTTGACCGACCTTAAGACTCTGACGTCATCGTTTGTGCACGTGATGATTGTGCATGTTTGTGCTTGTTTCGAGCGCCCGAAGTTCTCGGCTAAGTGCCTTGTCTTTGAGCCTCTTAACGCTTTGTGTTTTGGCCTTGGTTTTTAGGCCAAACCTTGTTGCATCTTGCTTAAGGGTGGGGAAGGGCTGCCGACCACTTGTGGCACTTGCTGGCCACTTTTCTCCCTTGTAGGCCACTTGGAGTGGTCGGCCGGCTAGGGGAGGTGGCCGGCCGGCCACCTTAATTGGCCGGCGGCCAATCTTTCTCTTTTTTAGATATTTTCAGATCTTTTGAGCCAACTGTGGCTCACTGAAACTCATCCTCCATACACGTGTATGGAGGGGATGAAAACAAGCTTTAAGCTTGTCAAGCAAGCTTTTGCTTGCATTGCTTATATAAGGGGAGGTCCCTCCCCCTATTTGAGGGTTCAGAAAATCTCAGGGCTAAAATCCCTCTGTCTCTCTAGAATTCTCACTCACTCTCTCTATAATGAGTTTAAAAGTGTGTTTTTCTTCATATATTTGCACTACAACACCTAGTAAAACACTACTACCTTGTTGCTGAGGTACTTGAGGGTCTTGTTTGGACTCAAAAAGCCAGTTTTAGCTCAGAGAAGTTGTTGTCTTGCTGTTGTTCTTCAAGGGTGAGAACCTACCTTTTTAAGCTTTGTTTTTTGTATATTGGTTTGGCCATACTTGCATGCTGTTTTGGCCTAGCTTTCAACTACAAAAAAACTCTATTTTTGAGTGTTAAAAATGGTTGTTTGAGGCCATGTGGGAGTTGGGGGTGTTTCACCCCCTTGTATGCCTTATTTGCTAAGGTGCCATTTGGTAACACTTACGTTTTCAGTTTTCTGTTTATATTTATAAAAATTTTAAAAACTGAAATAAAAACTTGTTTGGTAAAATTTTTGATTTATAAATTAGTGGTCTTAGTTTATAAATTTGGCCAAAAAATGAAAACATAAAAAATGTGTTTCCGTTTTAAGTTTTGAGTTTTTTTTTTTTACCACCCAACACTACCCACCACCCGCCACCATTTTTCACCACCGTCGTCCGCCACCACCACCCACCACCACCACCACCACCACCACTCACCACCCACTTGTCACCACCACCCACCACCGTCACCCACCCACCCACCCACCACCACCACCACCACCACCACTCGCCACCTATACGCCACTACCCACCACCACCCGACATCCGCCACCCACCTGCCACCACCACCACCACCCACTCGCTACCACCCACCACCCGCCACCATCACCCACCCACTCACCATCACCACCCACCACCCATCCGCCACCACCCACCACCACCCGCCACCACCCATCGCTACCACCTACCACCCGCCATCGTCACGCACCCACCCACCACCACCACCACCACCACCCGCCACCACCACCCACTCGCCACCACCCACCACCACCCGCCATCTGCCATCCACCTGCCACCACCACCCGCCACTACTACCACCACCGCCCATTCGCTACCACCCACCACCCGCCACCGTCACCCACCCACCCACCACCACCACCACCACCACCACCACCCACCCACCACCACCAACTACCCACCACCACCCACTCGCTACCACCCACCACCTGCCACTGTCACCCACCCACCGTCACCCACCCACCCACCCCCACCCCCACCACCACCACCACCCACCCGCCACCACCCAACACCACCAGCTACCCACCACCTACCGTCACCACTTTCCACCACCGTCTTCCGCCGCCACTTGCCACCACTTGCCATTTCCTACTCTTTTTTATATTTTAAATTTTTTTTAAACATTTTGTCAATTACCAAACGCGTTTGTAGTTTATGTTTTTCTAAAAATAAACAAAAAATAAACAAAAACCAGTTTATAAATTTTTTGTAAATATAAACTGAAAACGTAAACGTTACCTAAGCTTTTGGGCCATCCTTTAAAGCTTTTGGAACTATCTCTTTTTGGCCCTTTAACCACTGAATTCCAGAGGAATTTCAGTGGTGGAAAGGTGGTTTTGAGGTCCCAAATAAGAGGGGGGTGGTCCCCTCTCCTCTTGTCTTGCTTGCTTGTGTTGATGGCCTACCAAATGGGCATGCATTTCTACTTCTTTGTGGCTTGGTTCAAGCATATTTTTGTGACTTTTTAGACCTGCCATAACTCTATTTTTGGCTTGTTTGATCATTGGTTGCTCACATCTTACACCTCTAGTGTAATCTTGCTTGTTAGCATAGTATGCTTCATGAGTTAGTCCATTGTTCTAGCATGTTTTAGCTCTGTCTCAGCATGTTTTTACTCATGTTTTTCCATGCTCTAACTCTGTCTTGAGTGTTCTTGGCCCTTTGAGGCTTGCCTTGCATGGTTGTGGTGTAAGTGGCTTTAATTAGCTTTGAGTTTTGAGGCCTTTAAAATGTTATGCATGTGATGTTTGCATGGTATGGCACCATTTAGCATGTAATTTCAGTGCATATAGTGTAGTCACACTCTCACATGATCCACTCTTTCAATGCTTTTGAGAGTCGTGCCTTATGCCTTGTTTATGAGCCAATACGTATGCATGCTTGTCTAAGCTTTTGGGGCTCCCTTTTTAGCATGTTTTAACCTTTATTTTGACATGACTGAGCTCTGTCCAGAGCTGGTTTGGCTGTTTAGGCCATGTATTGCATGCCTCTTGTGTGAATGCCTTAACTAGCTTTGAGTTTTAGGGCCTCTTGCATGCTATACTTGTGTTGTTTGCATGATACGTCATCATTTGGCATGTGATCTCAGTGCTCATATCTCTGTCATACTCTCGTATATATCACTCTTTCAATGTGTTTGAAAGTTAAGCGTTGTGCCTTGCTTGCGAGCGAATGAATGAGCATGCATTTCTTGCTTTTTGCGCCTAAGTTTTAGTGTGTTTTGGCCACTGTTTTGGAGTATCTTAGGTCTGTCCATAGCTGGTTTGACCATTTGAGATTGATAGTGCATGCCTCATGTGTAATGTTCTTCACTTGCTTTAGTGCTCTTGGTCCCCTTTAACATGTCTTGCATACATTGCTTACATGACCGAGTCTTGTGCATGTCGCTTTAGCATTGAAAGATAACACATGTTGTTTGCATTGCATTGGGTTTGGATCGGACGTTAATCCAAACACAAGAAATGTGAGACGTTTCATACTCCAAGTGATTAAACGTGTCACATTTCTTGGTCGCCGACCCTCTTGACCATGCATGATAGAGGTGGAGGCTCTTATGTGTTGTTTATGTATTCACTAACATTGTGCAAGCTTGACTCTTCGGCCATCATGCATTGAGATGCGTGGTTGGTGGCTTGGGAGCCGAGTACTACGCTCCTTTGAGCTTGAGAAATGATAAGGAGAGTAGTTGCACACACATTTCCTTGCAAATGCATTGATGTGTCTTTGTTGTTCTCTGTTGCAGCAAAATTGGAATTCTGGAAGGAGAGGTGGTCGGCCGGCCACTTGCACTAGCCGACCGACCACTTGCACTGGCCGGTCGGCCAGTTGAGGTAGCCTACCGACCAGTTGAGGTGGCCGGTCGGCCACCTGCAGCAAAATTGTCAAAAATCTTCCTATTTTGGGGCAAATGCAATCTGGAAGTGTGCATGACATTCTGAGATCACCGCGAGTGCAAACAGAGACAACTCATGGCAAGACAATGCGTTTCCGGGCGAAGCGAACCGAGCATGCATCTCTCCCTCACCCTCAAGGCCATTTTACTTCTTTACTTAGCTAGTTAATTTGCCGGTTTTGTAATTAATTAGTTAATGTGCTTAGCTAATTTAATTCGTCTTTGTAATATTCTAATTAGCTTAGTATAGCTAGTTTCAATTCGGTTTGTAATTAATTAGCTTAGCATAGTTAATTAGTTGATTTGTAATAAGTAGCTTAGTTTAGCTCTTATTTATTCGAACCCTCCGTCGAGAGGGCGCAATGTTGTAATAAGGGTGCGTGCGTGTGTGCATGTCTTTCAACCCCCGCTTCTTTCTCCATTTTACTTATCATCTTTTGATGGTTAGTTTAGGGCATATTTCAATTAGCATACCTTGTGCTTTGCATGCGTACATCATTCGTTTGTCTTGCATGCACCGGGCTCGGCGCATCATTCAAACTGCATTGTATTTCAATACACTTTCTTGAATACGTGTTCCAAAGCATGTTATCAAGTGTTGCATTCATATGCCATCTTAGATAGCTAAGCCTATTAGTTTCATTATTGCATGCGTTGCATTAGGTATCTTCGACATAGCTAGGATCATGCATGATTTCTAACTAGTTTTCTGTTTTGGCTCGGAGTATACTGTAAGTGTTTACGCTTTAGCATACTTGCATGAGTGTGAGTGTTGCTATGTTTAGCATGCTTGCCATGAGTCTATTTGCTTAAGTGTTTAACTACATAAATGTCTGTGGGTGAAGGCTTTATTGCTTGAATTGGAACAATTCATCAAATGTGAGTTTTAAGCCCACTTTGCGGAGTGGCAAGTCATGTTGTTTTAAGCCCACTTGAGGGTGGCGAATCCGCATTTTAGCCTACTTGCGAGTAGCACTTCCAAACCATTTTCAAAAAACGTACATAAGATGTTTTGTTCCAAATCGAGTGATTTAGTCTATACTTGTATGATGTGCACATCACATAGTAAGGTTAGCTAATAAACCGGAATAAGAATACACGTGTTTTCAAATTAACATATCATGTTTAGTAGAGGCCGATCCTTTGATCGGGCGAGCGAGGGTGCTCATTTTAGGACCTTCCCCTCTCGTACCCAAGTTCCCGAGTCGAGGAAACTTTGGTGATGATGGACACATGGCCTTAGGCACGAGTCAGGGTTTCCTAAATTTCCCAAAACAAAATATTTAGGTGGTGACTCTGAAATCTGGCAAAGCAGTCCATGTTTGGTGCTTTTAATTCAAAATTGATTTTTCAAAACCAATTGTCGGATTTGGACTCTTTGGTGATTTATCAGTCTTACATTGCACTTTGTGAGATTAGATTCAGAACCGTGACAGGAGTCCAAACTGTAGTAGCTAGAACCCAATTCGCGCCCTCTCCGAAGAGGGGCCCACGGAAAGAGTTCGGGGCGGTCTACAGTGGTAATTGAGAGTTTTCTGCTGGAATTGAGTTCCAATCTGAACAGATGCCTCAAAAGGATGGCTACCCAGGTCCGAGTCCTTCCTCCTAGTATTTCTGTGTTTTTTTCCTTATTTTGAATATTGTTCTAATGTTGTTCTTCTTTTCTGCAGAGGCTTCCCGCTTTCAGCGTAGGTCGAACTGAGAGAATACCGAGGCCATCAAGGCTGTTTTGAGGTATAAGAAGAGGTCTGCACCCGAGCTGCTGGATTACCAAGCGACTGATCGTTCCACCATCCCGAAGAAAGCGAGGCTCGCTGCGTCTCTTCTAGATTGTGACACTGAGACTGATACATCCCTTACCCCTCTGGTTACGAACTGCTGCCAAAGCCAAGACTTGCCGTCTGAGAGGACACCTTCACCTGTCCCCAGTTTCGCAGGGAGTGAGTCTATGTCAAAAAGGAGAGTGCTGGTGGATTTGGAAACGGAGGCTTTTCGCTCCTCTGACATTTTGGGGACTCCTTTGGTGAAGGTCGAACCGAAGAGCCTTATGGATGTGAAGTTAGAGATAGGAGCCTCTAGCCCTTATGCTGCTGCTGCCGAACCCTCTACTTCGGTTGCTGCAAGGGCGAAGAAGATAATGAGAGAGACTGGCAAGGCAGTCGTTGGAGAGGCTTTTGAAGATCCTGTTGAGGATAAGTCGTTTGAGAAGTGGAAGCCGCCAATGTTGCATTAAGGCAGACCCATTTCTAGTTCAGATTCAGTTATTGCTTCCGGAGACTTTGCTTTTGACCTGACCAAGACCTTGTTAATGCCAGTGGACAAGGCTGATCACAACGGGCCCTACGATATTCCAGTTCTGAAGGGGACCCTTCAAATGATGACTGTTGTAAGTGTTTTTGAGATTTGTTTGGTGTTATCTTATTGTTTTCTTTCTTTTAATATATTTGTTATCTGCTGTAGTGTATTCAGAGGATGCATCTGTTAATCACCAGGGTTGAGGAACTGGAAAAGGCCGTGCTGGAGGCTTCCATAAATACTGAGAGACTAACAGTGAGCTTGGAAGCCAAGAAAGAGGGACGCAGGACTGCCGAGAGAGAGGTGTTCCGTCTGAGCAAAGTTGTTACCTCAGCTAAAAATTCCAAGGAAACTACTATTAGGGTACAGGCCCAACTTGAAGGGAAGGTTGCAGAGCTAGAGGTTGTTATTGCGGTGATGGCCGCTAAACGTTCTGCGTTGGAGGCTAAGTATTGGCAGCAAGGTTGGGATGAAGCTGGGGCTGCTTACAAAAAAGAGGTGCTGGTGTTGCGGGATAAGCTCTTTTTAAAAGGTTAGTCGAGTGCTCTGGTTGCTGTTTAGGTTCCTGAAGGGTCTCCCTTATTTCAAGATGTTCCTGTTCCCTCAAGGTCCTTGGGTCCGAAGACTACTGCTTCCCCTGCAATTCTTCCAGCTAAGACTTCCCAAGGAACTGATTTTGTAACCAAGACTCAGGAGAGCGACATTGCCAATGAGACAGTGAACGTTGAAAGGGGTGGAACCCTGGAAACTGAAGCTATGGGAGATGTGGTTAAGGAGGCTTCTACTTCTTAAGAAGTTGGAGCTGCCTCTACTTTTCTTCCCCAAGATGGCCTGGATAAAATTGTGGATGCTGCTCCTGAAGTTCCTCCTGTTGATGAAAGTTTGAAGTCGTCTTTGGAATGATTTGAAGTTTTTGCTTTTTCTCTCTCTCTCTTTTGTTTTCTACTGTAGCTTTCTTGCTTCTATGTCTAAATGTTATATGTACTGTTTGCCCCTGGCTAAGCATTGTTGGGACCTCCGGGCCGAATAACTGCTCGGTCTGGTTAACGAATATGTTGTACGACTGTGCTTGGTTTTGTAATGAAAGGAGAGGGTCTTACTCAGGTCCAGGTTGATTCTGAAAAACAATTGTTTGCCCCCACCTAGAGTTGAGTAAGACTAATGTTGGAAGTTTGCTCTTGATAGAATTTAGCCGAGTTTGTTCTAACTCTGTTTGTATGCAGTAGTACTGAAGTGTTGATGTGACGATACTTAAGAAATTCTGTGAACTCAGAGATGTTTATTTAAAATATGTTAGTGTGGTTTCCACCAAGTAATTCCACTTGGCTAAAGTCCAATTTAGTTGCCAAACATAATTCCACCAAGTAATTCCACTTGGCATGTTTGAGTACTAACTAAAATTAAATCACGTTCAGTCGTTTTGAAACTAAGTCCGTTTGGCAAACATAATGTTAGTGCGGTTTCCACCAAGTAATTCCACTTGGCTAAGGTCCAATTTAGTTGCCAAACATAATTCCACCAAGCAATTCCACTTGGCATGTTTGAGTGCTAACTAAAATTAAATCACGTTCAGTCGTTCTGAAACTAAGTCCATTTGGGTTAGACCAAAGCTAAGTTCATTTGATAAACATCAAAGCTAATTCCGTTTGGTAAACACCAAAGCTAAATCCATTTGATAAACATCAAAACTAATTCTGTTTGGTAAATACCAAAGCTAAATTCATTTGGTAAACACCAAAGCTAAATCCATTTGATAAACATCAAAGCTAATTCTGTTTGGTAAATACCAAAGCTAAATTCATTTGGTAAACACCAAAGCTAAATCCATTTGATAAACATCAAAGCTAATTCTGTTTGGTAAATACTAAAGCTAAATCTGTTTGGTAAACACCAAAGCTAAGTCCGTTTGGTGAACACCAAAGCTGATTCCGAAAATCTCTTGCAATGAAGCTGGTCAGATATTAAGTAAAAAAAAAAAATTTGAGAGAAGTGGGGAGGCATTTGTATTGATCAACAGATAAGTGTCTTTACACTCTGACAAAGAAGTTAAGGGATAATTCTATTGATAGTATTTCTTGAGATTTGCTACATTCCAGCGTAGAGGTATGGCTTTACCTTTGAGATCCTCTAGGTAGTAAGCTCCATTTCCAGCAATGACTGTGACCTTGTATGGATCGTCCCAGTTAGGTCCTAGTTTTCCTTCGCCAGGTACCCTTTTGTGATCCATAACTTTCCTCAAAACCAGTTCTCCAGGTGTGAATTGCCTTGGGAAAACTTTTTGGTTGAAACTCTTGATGAGGAGCTGCTAATATGCTACAAGTCTGATCAGTGTTGCTTCCCTTCAGCCTTCTACCATATCCAATGTTTGTGTAATAGCTTCCTCGTTACTTGTGCTTTCAAACAGCTCAGATCGGAGGGTTGGGAGACCAACTTCAAGTGGGATAATAGCCTCCATTCCATAAGTTAGGGAGTAAGGTGTTACCCTCGTTGAGTGTTGTGTCATGGTTCGGTAAGCCCATAACACGTGGGGTAACTCTTTAACCCTCTTTCCTTTTGCATGTTTGAGCCGCTTCTTTACTCCGTTGATGATGGTTTTGTTCGACGCTTTTGCCTGCCCATTACTTTGTGGGTAGCCCGGAGAAGAGTTCCAATATTCGATCTTGAGGTCGGCACAAAATTTTCTAAAGATCTTTCCGTCAAACTGTGTTCCATTGTCCGTAATCAGTATCGGCGGGATGCCGAAACGGACCACGACGTTCCTCATGACAAACCACTTTGTGTCTACTTCTTTGATACTTGCCAATGCTTCAACTTCAACCCACTTAGTGAAATAGTCGGTTGCAGCGATGAAGAATGGTTTGTTCCCAGTGCCTCATACCAAAGGTCCAACAATATCCAAACCCCATTGGACAAAGAGCCATGGGCTGGTGAGTGGAGGGTGAGTTTTGGCTGGCTAATGAATTAGTGGAGCAAACTTCTGACATTTATCACACTTCTGAACGTACTGCTGTGCATTTTGCTGCATCTGTGGCCACCAGTCCCCATGAGTGAGGGCTCGGTTCGCCAGTGACCTTTCACCAATGTGGCATCCACAAATCCCATCATGAATTTCGTAAAGAACATTTTCGACTAGATTTGGATGCACACACAAAAGATAAGGACCGAGATAGAAGCGTCTGTATAGCTTCCCAGATGGTGAAACCCAGAACCGAGCTAATCCATGTCGGATTTTGTTGGCTACCTTCTTGTCTTCGGTGAGAGTGCCAGATTTCAGAAAAAACAAGTATTAGATCCATCCAGCTTGGCTCTAGGTTACTGCAAAGGACTGGAGATGCAATGCTTGGTTCTGGCACGAACTCAATCCAAACTTTTCTAGCGTCTTTGGCATCTACTGACGAGCCGAGGCAGGCCAGAGCACCAGCATGGCTGTTTCTGTCCCGATTGATTCGTTCCACTCGTATGGATCAGAATTTTTTGAGTAGATCCTTAGCCTTGTCTGCATACATGGCCATTCTTTCGTCTCGTGTTTCGTAGACTCCAGTAAGCTGGTTAACAACTAACTGAGAATCATTGAAAACCAGAAGTTACTCTACACTGAAGTGTTCAGCACTGCGTAAACCAGCCAACAGTGCTTCGTACTCCGCCTCATTGTTAGAAGCCTTCCAACCAAGCCTAAGAGCTTGCTCCCAAATAAATGCTTCTGGTGACATAAGGACTACCCTTGCTCCCGAGCCTCGGTTATTAGACGATTCGTCGACATAGAGCTGTCAGATGTTACCAATAAAGAGTTTCCATGCTTCTGAAACGCATTGCTTTCTTAGTTCGGTGGTACGTGGCACTTGTACCGAGCTGGAGTTTTCGCGCTCGGTGCTCTAGGTGGGAGCGAATTTGGCAACGAAATCCGCCAAGACCTGGGCCTTGATTGTTGTTCTAGGTTGATATCAAATATCAAACTCACCAAGTTTAACCACCTATTTCGCTGTTCAACCAGAGAAATCAACTCAGCTAAAGACAGATCTGAGGGGGAATTCAGTGAGGACATTGATGGTGTAACCCTAAAAGTAATGTTGCAACTTTCTTGAGGCGATGAGCAGTGCGTAAGCTAGCTTTTCCAAGGGTAGGTATCATGTCTCGGCATCTAATAGAGTCTTGCTAACGTAGTATATTGGCCTCTGTTCCTTTTCAACCTCTCGAATCAATACCGCACTTACAGCGTGATCTGAGACTGTTAAATATAGGTATAGTTCTTCCCCCAGTTCTGGAGTGGACAGGAGATGTGGTGTATCGAGATATTTTTTGAGGCCTTGCAATGCTTCGGTACATTCAGGACCCCATTCAAATGCAACATTTTTTCTTAGTAGCTGAAAGAAGGGCTTTATCCGATCTGGAGACTTGTTGATGAACCGATTCAGGGCGGCTGCCATTCCAACCAACTTCTGTAGCTCTTTAGCCTTCGTTGCTACTTCAAGCTCTTGTATTGCTTTGATTTGATCTGGATTCACCTCGATTCCTCTGTGAGTCACCATGTACCCCTAGAACTTCCCTGTTCATACCCCGAAAGCATATTTCGAGGCATTAAGGCGAAGCTAATGGCTTTTTAGTATTCCAAAAACTTCTCTTATGTCTGTAAGATGGTTTGTAGCGAGCTTGATTTTCACTACCATATCATCTATGTAAGCTTCCATGGTTCTTCCGAGCTGTTTCTTGAACATTCGAGTGATCATTCGCTGGTAGGTTGCCCCGACTTTCTTAAGGCCGAACGGCATTACTTTGTAGCAATAGGTGCTTATTGGAGTAATGAATTCTATCTTCTCTTGATCTAGGCCGAATAGTGGTATCTAGTGATAGCCGCTATAAGCGTCCAGAAAGCTCATACGCTTATGTCCTGCTGTTAAGTCTACCAGTTGATCAATGCGAGGCAGAGGAAAACTGTCCGTAGGACAAGCTCTATTTAGGCAAGTAAAGTCAACGCAGACTCTCCATTTTCCGTTCTTCTTTTTTACTACAATTGTGTTGGACAGCCATTGTAGGTACTGAACTTCTCTAATCACCCCCGACGCTAGGGGTTTATCGATCTCGGCAATTACTGCTTCAGTGTGCTCAACTGAGGATCTTTGACTTTTCTGCACAATGGGCCGAGCAAAAGGGTTGATGTTGAGTTTATAGCAAACGAAATCTGGATTCAACCTTGGAGTATCATACGCTAACCATGCGAATACCTCCATATTTTCCCTCAGCAAATCTAGCAACTGAAGTTTCTCATCAGTGCCTAGCGAGGTACCGATAAGGAAGTACTTTTCTGGATCATCCTCCTTTATTAGGACTTTCTTTGAATCCTCTACTATCTTTTTCGCTGGGGTTCCTTCTACATCCTCTAAGACTAGCTGTTCGGCTACTTCAACTATCTGTACCCGATTGCAAAGTTGTTTAGCTTTCATAGCTGCCATGAAGCAATGTTTTGACACAACTTAGTCCCCTGAGATCTGCTTTACTCCGTGTTCCGTTGGGAAGCGGATGAGCTGGTGGTAGGTTGAGGGGACCACTTCCATTTGGTGAATCCAAGGACGACCAGGTATGGCATTGTAAGGAGAATGTGTATTAATAACTAGAGATTCTATTTGCAGGGTCTTTGTCCCAACCACAACCGGCAACACTATCTTGCCAAGTGGTCATTCAGGCTGTGAATTGAAACCGACCAATGGAGCTGCCGTTGGGGTGATATGCTGCTCAGAGAGACCGAGCTTCCTGAACAAGTCGTAATACAATATATCTGCTGCACTACCCTGATCTACCAGGACTCATTTTACCTCAAATCGTTTCCCAATTCCCACAGTTATAATCAGTGCATCAATATATGGGTGCTGAATACCTTCTAAATCCTTTCTAGTAAATGAAACAGTGCACAAGGGGGGCTTAGGTACTGTGCGTACCTTTTCGGCGCGGGCCCTGCTGACATGACCTGCTGAATTTGCACAGCTTTGGCAATTTCCTCTTGAAGTGCCTCTTTACACTCGTGGCTAGTTGTTCCATAGATTACATTTATTACCAACCGAGGAGGATGCTCAATGTTTGGTTCTGGTAGAGGGTTCCCTTGTTCGGCCACCACTTTATCATGATCAATGTAGTCTCGGAGGTGTCCAGCAGCTACCAAGTCTTCCAGGTGTTGCTTCAATGCTCTGCAATTCTGAGTCATATGCCCCCTGTCTTGGTGATAAGTGCATCTGAGCTTCTGATTGCGCCGAAATGGATCTTCTAACATTTTTGGCGGCCAAATAAAGAATGGCTCTCTCTTGATCTTTTCCATAATACGATAGATTGGTTCCTTGAATACGGTCATAACTGCTTCATGGGATTTTGGACTTGTCTACATCATTCACTGTGAGTCCTTAGTGTTCCCCTCAGTCCATTCTTTTTTTTGTGCCGAGCTGTTTGTTCAGTTGATCCTACCTAGATGGGGATCTAATCATCTTCGAGGCGAGCGTACTGCTCAATCCCGGCACGCAAATCCTTTAGTGTTGTGGCTGGGCGCTTGGTAAGTGACTGTCTCAACTTACTTTTCGGGCGCAGATCGTGTTTAAAAGACATCACGGCCATCTGTTCGCTGCAAACGTTTTCCTTCAGATCATTGTACTCCTCCCAATACCTTCTAGCATAATTACGCAGCGTTTCTTCCTGTTCCTTTTGGAGACACAATAGTGTATCCGGCTCTTTCAGAATCTTAGTGTTGGAGACGAACCTGGCCAAGAACTCTTCAGAGAGCTGCTTCCAGTGGTTAATCGATCCAGCAGGGAGACTATCAAACCATCGAAGTTCGGATTCTCCCAAGCTGGACGGGAAGACTTTGCACATCAATGCCTCGTCTCGGCTCCATAAGGACATCATCTGCCGATAATGGCTAATGTGCGTTAGTGGGTCTACTTCCCATCGTGTGACGTGAACTTTGGTGGAGTGAACTTCTTGGGAGGTCTCATGGCCTCGATTTTCAAGGAGAATGGGGAGGAGACGAGTTGATCCAATGCTCAGTGCTCTCTCTGATGGATAGTACGGTCAAGGTGATCTCGCCATTGCCCATTTTGTTTGTTGCCAATTAGCCAAGTACGAAGATCCTGAGGAGGGTACTCTGTCTGCTGGCTAGCTATTTTCTGCCTCTTAGCCCTTATTCGGCGTGAGCCTCGGGTGTGGCTGCTCGCTGCCTCACTTTGTACCGGGATTGGCTGGCTTTCCTGGCCAGACTCATTTCTAGGAACCTTCTTCACTGGTGGTTCTCGGGATAGGCTTCTCTGTTGCAGACAAGAGGGCTCTGCGTCAGTGTTACTCTCCGTCGAGTCACCCATCACCCTTTTGAGTTGTGCTTTCAGTTCCTGTATCTCCATTCCCATGGAGTCAATGATTTGATCCCTAAAATCCTTCTCTAGTAGAAAATGATGAAAAGAACCTCCAGCGAAGGGTAATCGATGCTCAACGGATTCGGGAGTCCGGTTGTTGTTTCCGATTTGTTTTTCCAGGACTGTAGGGAGTACTAAGCCTTTATCTTTTGTCTTCTCCGTTTGTGGAGTTAGTACCGAATGTGGGATATCCTCAATCCCCATCGCCGGAATTAAGCGTAGAACTCAAAGAAAAAGTTGGTCCACGTTCACCGCACCAATTGTGCGTACCGAATACTGCACTAGATGATTGTGGATCGGAGCTCCACACTTGATTAGACTATCCAGGAATCGAGACCCTACAACAATGAGCACCATTAAAGTTGCCCGGCCGGGGTTGGCTGGATAAACCCTCCAGTGTGGGAGTGAGAGATCGGAGAAGATGAGGAATACTCTTTCAGTGCCGAGAGTTGTGTTTTGGTGAGTATAGTTCAACTTAGTTCAGTTACCTTCAGTGTGAAGTCAGTGTAGTTTATATAGAACTCCTTACTTGCTACCCAAGATGGTTTTATGGAGCCCTTATGCTGCAAAGTCTTCTTTCAGCATTGTCCAAGGTGGGGGACCATCTGGTAGTTGACAAGGGGTGTATATACTCATTGTAACCATGCTTGTAACAGATCGCATTCCTTCAATCAACTGTTTCTATGATTCTAGGGGGAGGGGACCAGCTGAGACGACACCCTCCATGTACATGCATTCACAGTTTCCACGTTTCTCTGTTGGGTTCTTTTGGCTTGGTACCGTTGTCCCTCGGCTCGGCCCTTTGCGAGATTGCTTGTAGAGATGGGCTGGCCCAGTAGGATATCTTTGCATGGGCTCAGCCCTTTTTGGGTTCGGTTCAAGGATCAGATCCTGTGGTTCGGCCTAGCCCAACATCGTGACTAGACTAACCTTTACACTACAGGCTGGGCCCAAGTGCTTGAGGGCTTGGGTGGATTGTTGATGATGTAATTAGGCTAATCTAACGGGCCCACTTGCTTACCCTGCTTCTCAGGACTTGAGTCTAATAAATTGGGCCGGCCCAAGGCTTGGATCCGACCCATTTTATATTTAGTCCCTTCAGACATGATGTAACATCAATTTATAAACTGAGTTATTTTATACAGGAGAGTGATAATCATCGCTGCCTAATCACATGATTCTTCTTCTTCTGCTTGCTGGTACCATATTTGATTTGAATATAAATCTAAGCTCACACAGAAGAGCAGAGGCAAACAGATCTTTTACTTCCAAAAAAAAAAAAATAGTTCAACCCAAACCCATCTTAGTGATCATGACAATCACACTGTTCCCATAGTTGACTTTTCTCTCCTGCACCAAACTGATCCCCACACAAAATCTCTACTCATCAATCAAATCCACCAAGCATGCCTACAAGTGGGTTGCTTTCAGGTCATCTCTCTCTCTCTATGGATGTATGTGCACATATGTGCTTTTGTTTTTTAATTTGTGAAGTGGGTTTTAATGTTGATGTAGATTGTTAATCATGGGATAAGTGAATCGGTTATAGAAGGAGCTTTAGATGTGAATTCAGAGTTCTTTGATATGCCAATTGCAAACAAGGTAGAGCTCATGTCTGATGATGTATACAAGCCGGTGCGATTCAGTACGGTTCACGGCAACAGTCCAATTGAGGGCCAATTTTTTAAAAACTTCCTTAAGCTATATGCTCATCCTCTTGAAGATTTTGTGGCATTATGGTCTAATAATCCTCCTCATTACAAGTATTAATTTAATTAATTAATTAAAAAAAAATTGGGATTTATTTTGCTTAATTACTGTATTGACTTTGTATTTCCTGGACATATTTGACTGAAGTCAAAATCAGAAAATAAGATACAAATGGTGATTCTTTGAAAATGGAGTAACATTTTACCTCATTACAATTAGTTCCCATGATGTTTCTTCAAATTCTCAATTGATTCTTTGAGGTTCTGAAAGTAACACAATTGCATAACAAATGTTACTCTATTATTCAACCTTTAATTTCATCTCCAATGGTTAGGTATTGTTAGAGTACCTTCAACACTAGTAAGCATTCTGCCTAACAAAAGTACATTAAAAAGAAGAAAAAAAAAGCGTATTGGGTATTTTGTTTGATCATTTTGCCTAGTGCATAAGGGTAAATACTGGTTTGGTAATTAAAAACTTGGCCCACTCTATGTATTAATGCCTGTTAGCAAAAATTTAGTTTGGGTTAAATCGACAAAGCGGATTTGATAGAGAAATCAATTTTCACAAACAAACAAACAAATCAAGCAATGTGGTTGGTGTGCTAAGCCTTAACAGATTCAAAGATTTTTTTGGAAGTTGTAATGTGAAGAAACAGAGATAATCACACTGGAAATATAATTAATAACACTTAAACTTACCACTTAATTATAAGAATCAAATTACAAGTTTTATAGCATTACAATTGACAGGTCCAAAATGAGTTACAAGAACTGAAACTACTATTACTCCTAAGTACCTGTGGGGATATATTTTCTGAGTACCAACACGTGGCAAGGTGACGCCGACGTATCAGCCGAGATGCCACGTGTCGTGGTAGTAACGCCGAGGTTATCTTGTAGTTGCCGAGGTTATCTCCAAATATACCGAAATCCGAGATAAGCGGATAAAGAACAAGAGTCCCAGATTAAGAGAAGACTTCGGTTTGGGTAAAGATGAAACTCTTAGGAGGTTTTATCCTAAACCCACTGGGAGTTCCAGATTAGCAGCAATCCTGAGTCCATTGGAGTTAGGCTCCTATTGGGACTAGGATTGTATTGGCTATAAAAGAGAGGCACCCCCATGGGTCTAAGGTATGTTTTTTATGCTCAAGCTTGTGAGTTGAATACTTGATTATCTTTAAGAGATATACTGACTTGATCGTCGGAGTGCCCCCGGGTGGAAGAACCACCGCCGGAGCCTTTTCTTTTTGTGAAACGCATCCTGATAGATCAAGGCAGCTCTTGTGACATCATGTACGTTAGATGTTACAAGGAGCTAGACCTTCACCCAGATGACATGGAGCAATCAAATGGCCCGATGGTCGGCTTCAATGGAACGCCGACGTGGCCACTAGGCGCTACAAACTTGGAAGTACAAGCCGGCACTAAGAAGATCAGGACAGAGTTCATCGTGATTGACACACCTTCACCATACAACATCATCTTGGGAAGGCCATGGTTGCATGCAATGGGGGCAGTACCCTCAACGTTGCATCAACTATTACGGTTCCCAACAGAACATGGCATTGAAGAAGTCAGAGGAGACCAGCTGCAGGCAAAAAACTGCTCCATGGCAGCAATGAAAACAACTTGCAACATACAAGAACCAGGGAAGACAGAGATTAAAGATGAGGACATGGAGGTCCTAGATGATGTCGGCAAGGAGCCGACCGAGAAAAGTAAGGAAACACTAAAGAAAATCCTCGTCCAGGAGGGCGATGAGGAGCGCTTCTTTCTTCTCGGCTCAGGCTTAGCCGAAGAAGAAGAAAAGGAACTGGAAGCCTTTTTTAGAACAAACATAGAGGTGTTCGCCTGGACACCTTATGAAATGCCCGGCATTGACCCCGAGGTCACATGTCACAGACTGAACGTTGACAGGTCGGCCAAACCTGTAATACAACGAGCTAGAAGACCGACGTTGATGCACGTCGAAGTAGTGGAGGAAGAAGTAGACAGACTTCTAGACGCCAGGGCCATCAGAGAAGTCAATTATCCAACATGGCTATCAAACACTGTGGTAGTAAAAAAGAAGAACGGTAAATGGAGGGTATGCGTAGATTTTACAAACCTGAACAAAGCCTGTCCCAAAGACAGCTTCCCTCTACCCAAAATTGACCAGCTGGTGGATGCCACATCTGGACATGGAAGGATGAGCTTCCTGGATGCTTATAGAGGGTACCACCAGATAGCCATGTACCCCCCAGACGAAGATGCCCATCTTTTCCCTCCTCCTCGAACAGTTAAAGAGGGCAAGGGTAAGAGCCCGATGTCAATACTTAGTTGCGTCTTTCCAACTGTTTCAATATTTGATCTGTTTACAATGTTTGTTTTCTTCTTGCAGACGTTCCCAAGCCACCGAAAAATTTTCGCCAATCTTACGTTCCTAGCAAGGATCTGAAAAAGCTCCTGGACTTGCCAGTTGACTTGAGAAAAGCCCCTCTTCTTCTCAATTTTATCCCTACATACAAATCTATTTTGCCCGACGTCCCGAAACGAAAGAAGAAGAGCTTATCTCCTCCCTCTGCTACCACTCTTCAGACACTGACTTGATCGTCGGAGTGCCCCCGGGTGGAAGAACCACCGCCGGAGCCTTTTCTTTCTGAGCAGGATAGTAGGGTGCCATCTATTCTGCCTGTGTTCTGCAGCTGAATTACTAAGGAGGGCAGTGTGATCGGAAATTTACTCACACAATTTGGCGCCGTCTGTGGGAACGAAAGACGAATAGATGGCCAGTAACACACAGAAAGAAAAGGTTGGGGACGACGCTCCCGCTGGGAGTGGCAGGCCTATCGACCTTGACATTGAAGGAGACAAAAAAGCCCGCTACCAGGGGCACGGAGAAAAAGGCGTCGGCCAGGAGGGCAACACTTCAAAGAAGTCAGACCAGGACAAGTACTACAACGAAGATAACCTCCAGGTATGGAGGGATAGGTGCCTACGGAGGGATGAGGAAGTGAAAGAACTGGCAGACAAGTTGGCAGACCTACAGTCGGTCGTCAACTTCATGATGCAAAACAATGTCATGCAGCCACCCTTCCCACTGCATGACACACCAGTCCCAGCAGCCAACACCCAGAAGGGGGGACAGATCCCTTTAGCACCTCAGCACACCAGGAGTGGAAGACACTCCCACCAGACCTCCAGGGAGGTCGGACGGGAAGAGCCGAGAAAAGAGAAGTCCCAAAGGACATATCACACGAAGGACCCGCAGCCCATAGAACATCAACATGTCCAAGGGCAGGCACTCTGCTTTGACACAACCCATGGAGAAAGATCAAAACAGGCCCACCACGAGGCCGAAAGCAGTGTACCAAAAAGATTAAAGTCAAAAGATAGCCGAGCTCCAGGGAGAAGCAAAGAAGACTTAAGAAATTATCTAAAGAGGAAGGAACACAATGCTGAAGCCGAGGTTACCTCACCCATCAAGCCGAGAACGCCGTTCTCAGTAGAACTGGACAAATTTTAGGCACCAAAGAGATTCAGCATGCCGAGGTTTCAAATATATGACGATAAGTCAGACCCTAACTTCCACGTCGAATTGTTTTTGAACTCAATGGCATTATACAGTGGAAACGAGCCATTGCTCTACAAAGTGTTCCCCTCGTCCTTTGGGGAGATTGCATCAGATTGGTTCCACAAGCTGCCAAAGGGAAGCGTGAAAATGTGGGAAGGCCTGGCCGAGATGTTTGTGGCCAGGTTCGTGACGAACATGCTACAGCCACTAAGGGTGGACGCATTAATGGCTCTAAAGATCAGCAAGGATGAGGGCCTTAGGGCCTACGCAAAAAGATACTACGAGGTGTTCAATCGAATACCCGAATGCAATCAGGAAGTGGCGGTCGTATCTTTCAAGAACGGCCTCAAAGACGACTGTCCACTGCGGAAATCTTTGGCAAAAACATTACCAAAGAGCATGGAGGAGCTCATGGCGAGAATCGAGAAGTATGCCAGAGCCGAGGAGGATACATCGGGGAATAAGGAGGTAAAACAGGAAAAAGGGAACGGCTCGCTGAAGCGAGGCCGAAGCAACAACGGATTTAGCAAAGCTGAGACAGAATTGAGGGGCAAATAGGCAGTGACGACGGTGTTCTGAATCCCGGTCCACAAAGTCTTGGATCAAATCCGAAATCAACCCTATTTCAGAGCACCAGTAAAGGCCCCAGGGGAGTACATGGGCAGAAACGTTGGTAGGCGTTGTGCTTACCATAACGACGAAGGGCACCCAACTCAGGGCTGCAGAGCCCTAAAAGCATACTTAGAGGACTTAGTAAGACAAGGCCATCTGAGGGATCTTGTCGACGAGGCCAGGACCAGAGAAGAGCAGGCAAGATTGCCTTAAGCGCCAGCAGCCCCGCCTCCCCCAGTACAACAACCACAGAGAGGGGGACCTAGGGTGGTAAATGTAATTCACTCCAAGGTAAACGAAAACGACATACGGGGGGAAACCCAAAGAGTAAAACACCTGCAGCACGTGAACCAGGTCGGACAAAAAAGACCTCGGCTTGAAGAGTATCCAGGCCCGATGATAGCCTTCACCGAAGCCGACCTAGAGATGGTCCAGCACCCACATAATGATGCCTTGGTAGTATCCCTCCAAGTTGGGGAATGCCAAGTGAAATGCATCCTGATAGATCAAGGCAGCTCTTGTGACATCATGTACGTTAGATGTTACAAGGAGCTAGGCCTTCACCCAGATGACATGGAGCAATCGAATGGCCCAATGGTCGGCTTCAATGGAACGCCGACGTGGCCACTGGGCACTACAAACTTGGAAGTACAAGCCGGCACTAAGAAGATCAGGACAGAGTTCATTGTGATTGACACACCTTCACCATACAACATCATCTTGGGAAGGCCATGGCTGTATGCAATGGGGGCAGTACCCTCAACGTTGCATCAACTATTACGGTTCCCAACAGAACATGGCATTGAAGAAGTCGGAGGAGACCAGCTGCAAGCAAAAAACTGCTCCATGGCAGCAATGAAAACAACTTGCAGCATACAAGAACCAAGGAAGACAGAGATTGAAGATGAGGACATGGAGGTCCTAGATGATGTCGGCAAGGAGCCGACCGAGAAAAGTAAGGAAACACTAAAGAAAATCCTCGTCCAGGAGGGCGATAAGGAGCGCTTCTTTCTTCTCGGCTCAGGCTTAGCCGAAGAAGAAGAAAAGGAACTGGAAGCCTTTTTTAGAACAAACATAGAGGTGTTCACCTGGACACCTTATGAAATGCCCGGCATTGAGCCCGAGGTCACATGTCACAGACTGAACGTTGACAGGTCGGCCAAACCTGTAATACAACGAGCTAGAAGACCGACGTTGATGCACGTCGAAGTACTGGATGAAGAAGTAGACAGACTTCTAGACGCCAGGGCCATCAGAGAAGTCAATTATCCAACATGGCTATCAAACACTGTGGTAGTAAAAAAGAAGAACGGTAAATGGAGGGTATGCGTAGATTTTACAAACCTGAACAAAGCCTGTCCCAAAGACAGCTTCCCTCTACCCAAAATTGACCAGCTGGTGGATGCCACATCTGGACATGGAAGGATGAGCTTCCTGGATGCTTATAGAGGGTACCACCAGATAGCCATGTACCCCCCAGACGAAGAGAAGACAGCGTTCATTACCCCAAAAGGCCTGTACTGTTACAGGGTGATGCCTTTTGGGCAAAAAAACGTAGGAGTAACCTACCAAAGGCTGGTAACCAAAATGTTCAAGCACTTAATTGGCCAAACAGTAGAAGTCTACATCGATGATATGGTCGTAAAGACCAAGGATCCTAAGGGTCATCTTGCCGACCTAAAAGAGGTATTTGAGATACTCAAAACATATCGGCTCCGACTCAACGCATCAAAGTGCGCGTTTGGAGTCGGATCTGGTAAATTCTTGGGTACCTGGTGACACGAAGGGGCATTGAGGCCAGCCCAGATCAGATCAAGGCCATCCTAGATTTACAGAGCCCGACATCGGCAAAACAAGTACAGAAACTTACAGGAAGGGCCGCAGCCCTAAACAGGTTCATAAGCCGAAGCTCAGACAAATGTAAACCTTTCTTCAACCTAGTAAAGAAAGCCACGGATTTCCTTTGGACAGAGGAATGTGAGGCCGCATTGGCCGACCTAAAGAAGTATCTGACTACAGCGCCAGTCCTCTCAACACCTGAACTTGGGGAAGAGCTGTTCTTGTACTTAGCTGTTTCAGAACACGTAGTAAGTGCAGTGTTGATCCGAGAAGAAAAAGGGGAGCAAAAGGCTGTTTACTATGTAAGCAAAGCCTTGGCCAGCGCAGAAACAAGGTACCTACCACTGGAGAAATTAATGATAGCCTTGGTGATGGCCTCAAAAAAGTTGAACCATTACTTTCAGGCACACAAGATTGCGGTACTAACAGAACACCCACTAAAGTCCCTGTTACAACAAGGAGACTTGACAGGAAGAATTGCAAGATGGGCAGTGGCCCTGGGCCAGTATGACCTGGAGTTCAAGCCGAGAACAGCAATTAAGGGCCAAGTTTTGGCCGACTTCATGGCCGACTTCACGCCAGAATCAATCAAACATCGGGCTCCATTGAGCCATGATAAACGATGCCCAAACAAGCAAGGAAAAGCCCATCCAAAGACAAAAGAACAAAGGGAGGAAAGGCTCAGACCCTGCAGCATTTACATCGGAGACTCCTTCAGACTGTTTGTCGATGGAAGTTCAAATCGGCAAGGGACGGGGGCAGGAGTACTGCTGATATCCCCAGACAGAGAAATAATAGAACAGTCCATCCGTTTGGGGTTCAAGGCCTTAAACAATGAAGCAGAATACAAAGTATTAATCGCGGGGCTAAAGCTGGCAGCAGCAGCAGAAGCAGATGAGGTAATAGTTTTTTGTGACTCACAATTAATTGTTAATCAGTCAACAGGAGAATTTGCAGCCAGAGACGAGAGGATGTCGGCATACGCAAAAGAGGTCATCAGATTGGCAGCCTTATTTCAGAACTGCCGACTTCTCCAAGTAAGCTGAGATGATAACAGCCACGCCGACGCGTTGGCCAACCTGGCAAGTTCAATGCAAACTGGAAAGACAAGAACTATCATGATCGAATATATGTCGGGCCCAAGCATAGAACCACAAAACGCAAAACAGGAAGCAATGTGTGTGGACATGGGGCCAAGCTGGATGGACGCAATTGTTGCATTCCTGAAAGAAGGAAAGCTGCTAGAAGACCGCAAAGAGGCACACAAAATCAGATTGAAGTCGACAAGGTTCATTCTAACAGCAAACAGACATCTCTACAGAAGGTCCTTCACTGGACCCCTTTTAAGGTGCGTACATCATTTGCAGGTTGAGGATTTCTTGTATGAAATTCATGAAGGAATTTGCGAAAGCCATGCTGGGGGCAGATCATTAGCTCATAGGGCCATTACCTAGGGGTACTGGTGGTCCTACATGCAAAAAGATGCAGAAGCATACGTGAAGAAGTGCGAACAATGCCAAAGGTTTGCACCTTTGATTCATCAGCCAGCTGCCGACCTGAACCCAATATCCAGCCCCTGGCCGTTTGCCCAATGGGGCATGGATCTTATTGGGCAACTTCCCCAGGCAACTGGGCAGAGAAAGTACTTGCTAGTAGCAACAGACTATTTCACAAAGTGGATAGAGGCAGAACCTCTTGCCAAAATCCGAGATGTTGATGTCAAGAATTTTATTTGGAAAAACATCATCACCAGATTTGGGATTCCAAGAGCAATCGTTGCCGATAACGGAACGCAGTTCGACAGCAAACTCATCAAGAACTTCTGTGCAAAATTCAAGATCAAGAATTATTTTTCAACACCAAGCTTTTCCCAAAGCAATGGACAAGCAGAAGCATCCAACAAAGTAATTTTGGATGGAATAAAGAAGAGGCTACAGGCAGCAAAAGGAAAGTGGGTAGACGAATTGCCCAACGTGCTTTGGGCATATCGGACTACGCCGAGAAGATCAACAGGGGAATCCCCCTTTGCCATGGCTTATGGCACAGAAGCAGTAATTCCATTGGAAGTCGGCATCCCAGGGATCCGAACCCAGAGAGTTGAGAATGGGACTAATGACATACTCTTAGCCCGAGATCTGGATCTTTTGGAAGAGCGAAGAGAAAAGGCTGCAATCCAGCTTGCAGTATACCAGCAACAGCTTGCCAGAGCTTATAACAAGAAGGTCAATCCAAGAGATTTTCAAGTCGGCGACTTAGTCCTGAGAAAAGTCGTCGGTAACAAGAAGGATCCCAGAGAGGGCAAGCTTGGCCCAAACTGGGAAGGACCCTACAGAATTTCTGCGGTATTAGGCAATGGGGCATACCGTCTGGAAGATAGTGAGGGGAAAGCATTGCCAAGACCTTGGAACACTTGTGATTTAAAAAAAATTTATCATTAGATGTGCATTATTTTCGGCCGATGTCATCAATAAAATCTTTTTGGAATTCTTCACACACATATGATTGTTAAAGACATATAATGTTGTTTCTGAGAGACATGAATAATAAGAACCCAAGTGGAACTCAGGTTCACATTGGGGGCAGAGAAGAGACAAAGACGCTTAACACTTGTTGAAATTTGTAGCAATTTACAAGTTGAAGTTAAGCTGAGATGGTTCCTTAGCTTCACTTGTTGAAATTTGTAGCAATTTACAAGTTGAAGTTAAGCTGAAATGGTTCCTTATCTTCACTTGTTGAAATTTGTAGCAATTTACAAGTTGAAGTTAAGCTGAGATGGTTCCTTATCTTCACTTGTTGAAATTTGTAGCAATTTACAAGTTGAAGTTAAGCTGAGAGTGATTCCTTATCTTCACTTGTTGAAATTTGTAGCAATTTACAAGTTGAAGTTAAGCTGAGATGGTTCCTTAGCTTCACTTGTTGAAATTTGTAGCAATTTACAAGTTGAAGTTAAGCTGAAATGGTTCCTTATCTTCACTTGTTGAAATTTGTAGCAATTTACAAGTTGAAGTTAAGCTGAGATGGTTCCTTATCTTCACTTGTTGAAATTTGTTGCAATTTACAAGTTGAAGTTAAGCTGAGAGTGATTCCTTATCTTCACTTGTTGAAATTTGTAGCAATTTACAAGTTGAAGTTAAGCTGAGAGTGATTCCTTATCTTCACTTGTTGAAATTTGTAGCAATTTACAAGTTGAAGTTAAGCTGAGATGGTTCCTTATCTTCACTTGTTGAAATTTGTAGCAATTTACAAGTTGAAGTTAAGCCGAGATTACTAGTTTTCTTCACTTGTTGAAATTTGTAGCAATTTACAAGTCGAGACAAAGCCGATGTTATTGCTTACAGACCTATTGCAATCTACTGGGTGGTTAAACCAAAGATCATTGTTTAACACTTGTCAAAATTTGTAGCAATTTACAAGCTGAAATTAAGCCGACATATGATCATCTGTTGAAACCTACAACAATTTACAGGTTGAGGTAAAAGCGAAGTATATTGCTTAACACTTGTTGAAATTTGTAGCAATTTACAAGTTGAAGTTAAGCCGACATATCGTCATCCGTTGAAATTTGTAGCAATTTACGAATGGATCATTGTTTAACGGTTGTTATAATTTGAGAAAAAATTACTATATGTTAATCCTTGTTGAAATTTGTAGCAATTTACAAGTAGGTTAGACTGAGATCACTGCCTAAACACTTGTTGAAACTTGAGAAAAATTTACAGAGTTAACATTAAATAGCATACATTTTACACTTGTTGAAATTCATGAAAAGCTTGCAAGTCAGAATCTTGCCGAAGTAACACTTGCAGTTACTATACCCGAGAAGCAATCAAGAGAAATTAAAGATTAAAACATTCAGAGGAAAACAGTTGCAGCTGTATATAGAAGGCACACCGGCCACAAGAGGAAGCTTACATTGTTCAGAAAACTAAAAACAAAAAAGTACAAAAAACATCAAGATTGTGATTCTTCAACTACAGGAGCAATGTGAGTCTGGACCTCGGCAGACTCTTGAAGAACTACTTCAGCTTCCTTTTCTATCACAATTTCGGCATCAATCTTGGCAAGTGTTTGATCAAGACTCTTTTCAACTGGAGGAACATCAGATGATGCTTGTTCAGGAGTAGCCCCTTTGACAGCCTCCTCATCCTCCTCCTCATGAGTCAAGTCAAGAATTTGATCATCCTGAGGAAGGGACTTGGTCTCAGCGGAATCTTTTGGTTTCCTTATTAGAGCCTCATCGTCGTCCTTTTCCTCATCCTCAGCTTCGGATTCAGACTCTGACTTGTCTTCGGCTTGAGATGGAGGTGGAGGTGGAGGAAATGGAAGAGGAATCGCATCGGCCTTACGCCATGGTGAATCATCAGGAATATTAAGCTTCTTTGCCAAGGACATCCAACCTAGGGAGAAGCCCTTATTGCATGCCTGCCTAACCTGAAGCTTGTAATCCTCAGTGACGTCGGCCACGCCCTGGGCATAAGCCTTCTCATCAGTTTCTTTGATTTCAGCTTCTTTAGTTGCCAAGGCTTGCTGAAGCTCCTTCTCGGCCTGGGCCGCCTTTTCTTCAGCTTCTTTTCTTTGCGCTTCAGCAACCTTTTTTATAGCTTCAGCAGCATCAGCTTTTTCTTCGGCCAATGTTTGGGCTTTAGTGGCAGCCTCGGCCTGATCTTCCAATTTCTTCATTTTCGCTTGAAGACCCTTGTTAATTTTTTGAAGGGCAGAATACTCCTTCTTCAAGTCAGTTAACTTCTCCCTAGTCTCAAAGGATTGCATGGAGAAGGAATGGGCATACTGAACAGCCTGAAAGAACACAAAGTAAAAGTTATTTCAGAATTTTACGTGTACAAAGAGATAAGGAGAAAACAAGTTACCAAGTGAAGACACTTACTTGCACACAGCGTTGAAGCATGAAAGCGTAATTTTCGTACTCACTCATTTCAGCATTCTTTTCCAGATCACCTGGGAGAAGAAGAGCTGTACTGAGTGCAACGCCGACATTTATGTCGTCGGCGCTATCACTGGCCAAGACAGGCTTGTTCTCCAAAGTAATTGCAGGCGTCCAGGGGACGTTTGGTACTTTGGACTTTGAAGTCGTTGCAGTGGAGGACCTCGGCTTCTTTGACTTTGAGGATTCTGATGGCTGGGCCTCCGCTTGCCTCTTTCCAGCAGAGGATTGGGATTTGCTGCTTTCCGCCAACTTAGAGATGGGCAGGGCGTCCTCAGCCTCAACCTCAGTAGCCTTGGCCTTAGGCTGGGCCTTCTTGGTTCTTTTCGGTTTTGGTGGGGGCATCGTTTGGGTTGGAACAGCATCGACGTCGGTTGGGAGGTCGGTGTAGACACCCCATTTTTGACCGACCTTAAGACTCAGACGTCACCAGTTGAGCGCTTGGTGATGTTGCATATTGTGCTCGTTCAGAAGTCTTAGAGTCACGGCCGTAAGCCCTGCCTCCGGACTCCCGAACCCTCTTTTGTACCTTGCCTCGGTTTGCGAACCAGACTCGGTTTTCTCTGTTTCTTTCCCTGAAGGGAGGGAGAGGTCCCGTAGACCATCTCTCAGTGGCCGTGGGCTACATTTCGTGGCCGTAGGCCATTTTGCCCATTTCGGAGCCCGGTTCCCGGTTTTCGGAGCCGTCAGGCCGTGTGCCTCGGTTCGGGACCGTTTAACCATCTCCGATTCCTCCGGTTTTTGACATGCATCTCATTTACTCCTTGTGAGGGACACTGGGGCCTGAGAGACCCACTTCGTGGCCGAATGCCACTCTCGGTGCTTAACGGCCTATTTTCGGGACCCCGAACTGCGTGTTTTGGCCCCCGAGCATTCGTTTTGCATCAGTTTTTGTTCATTTTTGGCAGGTACCTCTGTTTTATCACCAGGAAGGTTACTGAAGGGTGGGAGGCCATCAATTGTCTCAGCAACCAGTTATATTCCTCCGGCGCCCTCCGACGCCCGTTTTTCTCACTTCCGAGCCAATGTTGACCACCCTAGGGCCATTTTCTTCAACCCCAAACCACATATTTGTGTTGTACACACATGGGAGGACCCTAAAAGTCTATGGCTGGCCAGTAATTCAAATTGAACCTTTTGAACCCCTCCTAAAAGTGGCCTATTCTCTCTCCTGTTTTAGAGTTGCCAATTTTGAACCACAGGGTTGTGATGAGGAGACTTGGGAGGACACCTTTCTCTGGTGGCTGGCCAGAAAATCTTCTTGAGCCTTTTGACCCTTGGCCGGCCGGCCATAGGGGGTGGCCGGCCGGCCACCTGCAACAAAAATAGGTGACCGGCCACGTTCCTCAGTGTGGGTGTATTACAGCTGTATAGCTGTTTTCCCCCAAAAATATCTCAATCCGGGGAAAAGTTTTGGCGGGAAACTTGATACCATTTCCCTCCACTTTTTCCTCCACTTTTCTTCCCCTTTCTTGTCTATTATAGCTGGCCTCCCAACTCAAGGTAAAGGGTTGGGAAAATTGCTTACACTCATTTCTCTCCATTTCTCTCTCATTTTCTCAAGTTTTGGCTCCATTTCTTCACTACCACCAAGCACCACTACCACCATACCATTTCCAGCAGCTTGGGGGGCTTTCCAGCAGCTAGGAAGCAACATTCCTTGGTCCAAGAGATAGCAAAAGTTTGGTCTTCAAGGGTAAGTTCATCTTTCCCTCTTTTGTAGCACTTTTTTGCACCATTCTTCTAGCCTAGTTTCTTGCTGTTTTGGGCTCCAACCCTAACTGAAAGGGTCATTATTTTGAGTTATTCTACATGTTTGTTTAAGGGCTCAACCCTGTTTGAGAACCCCATCTTACACTTGCTTCAATACCCTCTTGTATGCCATTATTTTGCATAGTATTTCTAGCCTATTTTTGGTCTATTTTTGAGCATGATATAAACTGTGAGTTGGCTTATTTTGAGCCCCTCTACAACATTGTAGAAGGGCTAAACACTGTTGGGGGCCTCCATGTAGCACTTACCATTATACCCCTCTTTGGCCCCCATTTTTGCATGCTTTGTGAGCTTACCTTGCCTTTGTTTTTAGGCCATGATCAGAACTGAAAGTGGCCATATTTTGACCTTCTTGGCATATATTATTAAGGGTCTTTGGCTGTTTGGTGAATTCTTTGTATACCTCATGTTATAGCCTCTTGTTGGCCTATTTCTTGCATGGCATTTTTAGCATGTTTGCATACTGATTTGAGGCTTTTCATCTACTGTAAATGTTCATGTTTTTAGGCCCTCTTCAGTGTTGTAGAAGGGTCTTTTGCCATTTGGGCTTTGCATCTATCACTTGCTTCATTGCTTCCCTTACGGAGCTATTTTGTATGCCATTTTAGCCCTACTTGTGATTGCTGTTTGGCCATGTTTTGTACTGTAAAAATGTGAGTTTTGGGGCTTCCTTGCTTCTGCTTTTTCATGTCTTGTTCAAATTATGCATGTATGGTATAGCTACAAGTCATTTCGGATGACTAATTTTGCATTTCGGGAGAGATTCCTTACATCGGGTTTCATTTCGCCTCATTTCGGGGCTGTTTTGCCCCTCATTTTGCTACTGATTTTTTCATGTTTGCATTTCATATTCCGTGTCTTTGCCATGTCTCATTAGAGTGGCATTTCGGTGCCTGAGGGTCCGTTCTCGGTTTGTGTGCACGCATTTCGAGGTGTCTTGTTTTTTATCTGATGGCCTCTTATGTGAGTGTGGCTGAGGCTCTCTCATGTTGGTGTAAGCCCATTATTGCATTGCGTATGCCATTTCATCCATAGCATTGTGTATGTCCGGTTGTGTATTACCTCGTATAGCGTGTATGCCATTCCATGACATTGTGTACGTTAGGATTGTATGTTAGCTGCATTTCACGCATATCATGCATATTGCATCGTGTTCGGGATAGGAGTTAGCCCAGGCACGGGAAACGAGGCGCGTTTCGTACCCCGAGTAACGGAATGTGTCTCAATTCCCAAGTCACCGACACTCCGAATTATCCGTGATGGAGTTAGGTTTTGTTGTAGCATTCATATGCATTCATTCTATATTGAGTTGTGCAATTCGGCTCCTCGGCCATCATGCATCGATATGCGTGATTGGTGGCACGAGGATCGAGGCATGCATATATTTGTGAAATACATTGCTATGCCCCTTTCCTGCTCTCTGTTGCAGCAAAATCAAGAATCAGCAAATTCTCGGGACCTGGCACGCATCTCGAGGAACATTGCAAACAGAGGTTAATTGGGGCATCCCAGTGGATTTCCGCGCAAAGCAGCCCAAACATGCATCATTTCATTATCCGGAGCAGAGTCAAGGCAGTCCCTGGCTTGCATGCCAGTTTACAGTTTTTCTTAGTTAATTTGTTAATTAATTAGGGATTTGTATATTATTCGGACTGTAATATTTGGACTGTAATATTCTTTCATTTGGGACTGTATATTTATTTGGACCCTCTGTGCGAGGGC
Source organism: Camellia granthamiana (assembly GCA_036172215.1). Lineage (NCBI taxonomy): Eukaryota > Viridiplantae > Streptophyta > Magnoliopsida > Ericales > Theaceae > Camellia > Camellia granthamiana. The sequence continues at coordinate 53,312 of JAXFYN010001089.1, forward strand.
ATAATTGTAATAAGTGTGGGTGAGTGTGATGTATGTCTTCCAACCCCACGTCTTTCTTCCCTTTTATTTACCTGCTTATGATGGTTAGATTAGGGCATATTTCAATTAGCATACAGTATGACAGCATGTTTGCATCATTCATCTGTTTTGCACGCACCGGGCTCGGCGCATCATACAAACTGCATTTGTATTTCAATTCCAAATTGAATACGTGTTATTTGTAGCATTCCATATGCCATGTTTAGAATAGCCGAGCCTACTATAGTTTGCATCTTTGCATGTGTTGCATTAGGCATTTCTGTATACTTAGGATCATGCATGATTCCTAATGAGTTTCTGTTTTGGCTTGGAGTACTCGGTGAGTTTTTATGCTTTAGCATCCTTGCATGCGTGTGAGTGTTGCCATGAATAGCATGCTTACCATGAGGCTATGTGCTTATGTGATATAACTGCTTGAATGCCTGTGGATGGAGGTTGTGTTACTTAAACTGGGACAATTCATCAAATGTTTGTTTTAAGCCCACCAGATAGTGGCGAAACCATTGTTTTCTAAGCCCACCCGAGGGTGGCAAATCCACGTCTTAGCCTACCTGCGGGTAGTACCATCAAACCATTTTCAAACAAACAAACATGAAATGCTTTGTTCCAATTCAGGCGACTCAGTCTATACTTGTATGCTGTGCGCATCACATAGTAACCTAGGCTAATAACCAGAATAAGAACACACAATGTTTTCAAAACCTGATATCATGGTTAGTAGAGGCCGGTCTTTGACCGGGCGAGTGGGGGTGCTCACGAAGTGACCTTCCCCAATCGTACCCAAGTTCCCGAGCCGAGGCAACTTTGGTGATGACGGACACGTGGCCTTTGGCACCGAGTCAGGGTTTCCTAAATTTCCCCATTTAAAAAATATTTAGGTGGCGACTCTGTATCTGGCAAAGCAGTCCATGTTTGGCACTTCTTTCAAAAAAATCTGTTTTCTCAATAACGATTTGCCGGATTTGGACTCTTTGGTTCAAGATTAAGAACCGTGACATTTGAGTCCTTCGAACTGTAGTGACCCAATATCGAACCAGAACGGGGGGGAGTCGCACCCTCCCCGGGATGCGTTCGGGGACGTCTACAGTTTCTGGCGACTCTGCTGGGGATTTAGAGAACTTAACTCGAACTCATGATATCTGGTTTTGGCTACACTTGTGTGTTTCTTTGCATTGCATTTGCATTGGTGCGCCTAGGACACCGTGTTTGCCATCTGCTATTCCTGAGCGGTTTGCCGGAGGCTTGTCTTGTCAAGGCATGTCCATAAGGCTGACCGGTTACGGGCTCTACCAGTATGGGAACACAAACCCCGGTTTTACCGGGGCACCCTTTTTGACCATTCGACCTAGTGCATATTCGGATCCATAGTGACCATTCCAAGCTAGGACAGGTTGCTTACCCGTTTATAGGTTGTTTGAAGCCGCTGCGTGCGTAGTGAAACCCTAGTTCCTGACAAAATAGGACAGGGAAGCCCAGCCCCAACATAGGGGTGTTTTGGCTCTCACTTATCTGTTATGTGCTTGTTAGAGTACGTCTCTACAGGGAATGCATGTATCAGTTTCTGAGTTTGGGCATCAAGCCTGCGGGCATCAGTTTTTGAGATTGGGCATCACGCCTGCGGGCATCAGTCAGTATCTAAGAATCAGTTGT
>JAXFYN010001090.1:0-54938 GCA_036172215.1 Camellia granthamiana
GGCTAGGCCTTTAAAATAACACAACAAAGGCTGCCTATTTTATGGTACAATTTTTCACATGACGATGTCATATCATGCTACCTACCATTAATTATTCTGTCAACAATTCCATCATTTTTGTAAGATTTTGGAATCAAAACATGTGAAAATAATTACCCCCCGGCGTGTTCGTCTGGTGGTTCTTCATCCTTATCTCCACGTAAATTGTCCGTGTTCCACGCTCAGGGCACAAAGTCTTTGGATAAACTATGGTCGTGTTTGTTTTGAGGAATTGAGTTATGGAATTGGACTAATAATCTCTCCGGATTAATAGTTTATTGGTTGGTTCAAATTGAGGGATAAGGAGATATGAGGCCTTGTTTAGTTTGTTTTTTAGAAAAATTTTTGGAAAAATTATCTACAAATAAATTTTCAAGAGTAATCAAACGAAACAAATTTTTCTAAAAAAATCTCAAAATTTTGTTTAGTTACCTACTTTTCAAAATCACACACTCTCTCATACATATTAAATCAATCACTTTTTTTAAAACTCTCTCCCCAAAATATTTTCCAAAACTATTTTTGAAAAAAGACAAATCAAACAAGTTTTCGTACTTTTTATCTAAAAAATTACTCTACAAATACAAACCAAACACACCCGAGATTTGGTGGTGAAATGACCATTTTAACCCTCTACATTTAATTATTATTATATTTAGTAAAATTCAATAAAATTTAAATGTCTCAATTTAAAAATAAAATAATTTTATTTAATTGTTTATATTTTATTTAATTTCATTATTTAAATTATAATAGATGTTTTATTTAATTTTATTATTTAATTATTATTTTTTTAAAATAAATTTATTTTAAATTTTTAATTAAAAAAATAACATATATTTTTATTGATATTTTATTTATTTAATTTTTTAAAAATAAATTTATTTAATTGTGCAAAAAATAAAATAAAATAAAATTTTATTTAATCTAGCTAAAAATAATTAAAATATTAAAGATATGTTTAATATTGCTATTACTTAGTAAATAATTGAAAAGGGTAAAATAGTCATTTGAGCACTTATCCTTTTTTCATAATATCCCAAACAAATATAGGATTCAATAAAATAGTCTAATCCAGACATCTAATCATATAACTAAACAAACATGTGGCTTCGTTTGGAAGTGGGTTGGCTTTTTAACTTTTTGGCTTTTTTTGCCCATTTTAGCCTGGGGGTTAAAAAGCCTGGTTTGGGAAGGGTTTTTGGCTTTTTTTGACTTTTTTGTGAGAGAAAGAATGTAAGATTATGGGTCGGATGTGATGTTTTGTTTTATTGGGCTAAAAAGTCTTTTGTTTTTTGTGACTATTTTAGCCAAAATAAACCCTCAAAAATCACTTCCCAAACATAGGCATAGAATACAAATCCAGTTCAACCAAATAGTCCGGGGATAATGTATCAAACGACTAACAATCCGAAGGATTCCAATCCCTCCTTATCCAATCTATCCAAACAAACACACCCTATGTATTCTTATTGGAAAGTTTTACCATCTTTGTGTGGAGTGAGTGTAGAGTATGTAGGTGATTATTCAGTATTTTTGAAGTATAGACGCATGGTGTTTATAAAGTTTTGATTGGTAGAGAAGTGTAGGGGTCCATGATTTATGTTGGGGATGAGATAATAACATGAAGCTAAGTAAGTGATGATTAACTTAACATATGATGATGTAATATTCTAAAATTATTGAATAATTTGCCGTGCTTACTGTTATATGGGTGGAGGAACTCTTCCTTTGAATTGTATTAAATTTGACTGTCAACCAGGTTGCCCAGCGCCAAGGCCTGCGGAAGCTTATGCCCCCACGGAACTTCCCTTCTTTCTGCTCAAAAAATAAATAAATAAAATAAATGTGGAAATTTTTTAATTATTTTTGTAAATCAATTAAAAAAATAGAAAAAAAATACGCATCAACGACGTAATTTCACTCCAAAAAAATTAAAGTTTTAGACCAAAATTTAAGGATAAAATTATTTTTAAAAATCAAATATTTTTGTTGCAAAAATTGTTTGTTAATATATTTTTAGTAACGAAAATTGGACATTAGTGATGAATTATTATCTTTTTGGGATCAAATTTTGTCTCAAAAAATAACCATTTTTGAGACCAAATTATTTTGTCTTTAAAAATTTATTTATTAATGACATTTTCAAAATTTTGTAGCTAAAAGTTTTTTTTTTACTTTTCAAGTCGATTTTTTAACGACTATCCTCACGACAGTAAAAATTGATTCCTACAAAAATTTTCAAAGATTACAAAAATTGGTCTCTAAAACTCTTATATGTTGTAATGTTTGAAAAAAAAAAATTACAATGTATACGAGAAAATTTTGAATACAATCTAACATACAAAAAAAAAAAAAAAAAAAAAAAAAAAAAAAAAAAAAAAACTTACTATAGAACATAAAAAAATTAAAAAAAAAAAAAAAAAGACTTATGCCATACACAACAAAAATTTACACCTCATAAAAATCAGACTTTTTTCCCCCATTATCTTATTAATTTTTGATTTTTCCTAAAAAAATTACATTTTACACAGGATCTTATTAATGGCCTTAGGAAAACGAATACTTTAATTAAAAGACTGAAATAAAATATCAGAATTTTTCTTTATTTATTAATTCAGCAGAAAAATATTACATTTTACAAAGAATCTTGCTAATGAGGTTAGGACAAAATACAAATGTTTAGAATACTTAAAAAAAAATTGTACAATACATTCTCGCAAGTTCAATTAAAAAAAAAAAAAAACCAAACAAACAAACAAAACTTCCAAATCTAACATCAACAATCAATACATAATACACAAATAAAAAACAACAACAAAAATAAAAGATCATAATGCCAAAAAAAAAAAAAACACAATCAATTAAAGAGCTGATCCCACAATGTTGAAGAAATAATCAATTATGTTTTTTTTACAGAGATCGCTCCTCTCACCTCTTTAATTAAAAGTGAACATGAGTAATCCAACTAAACGTGATGAAATATTTATATTATTTAAAATTGCTTTTCATAAACAGTATAAATAAATTGAGGAACATAAATTAAGGAACACAATTTCACATCAATAGCTGGCATTATAATTGTGATAACACAAGTTGTAAAGCAAATAATAATAATAATAATAATTCAAAAGGCCGCCTTTCAGAAATATGAAAAATGTAAAATGTGATAAAATTCTCTATCCGAATTTCTCCCGTTACCATTTATTGGGCCCTGTTTAGTAGAGCTGTGGAAAAATGCTTATAACTTATGTCTACACAGCTTATAGCTTATAACTATGAACATAAGCTGATTTCTGACTTATAAATTAAGCATCTCCTACCCCACTCAAAGAATAAGCTGATTTCTGACTTCCAAAAAGCTGTAAGTTAAACCAAACACACTCCAAATAACTTAAATTAAGCTGAAAGTTGAAATAAGTAGCTTTTAAAGCTGCACCAAACATGCCCATTATAAAATGAAAAGGTGAAGACGTAATCAAAACATCCTTTGTTTGCAAGTCAACAAATGCGCTGGAAATATTACAATTATTGTCCTTGTTATGATAGTGGTGGTGCTACTGTTTTTAATGTTGTTGTTATTATGGTTTTGTCCGCACATGTTTCATGCCTTTTGTCCGTTTAGTTGTCATAACTCAATTGTTTGGTTTTCAAATTCAATACTTATCCTGTAACTATTTGGGCTAATTATTACTGTCTTATATTATTATTATTTTTATTAAAATAATCCTTATTTGGCTAAATAATCGATAAATTTTAAATAATTATTAGTGTGTTTGGTTTCAGTTTTCTGAATTCAATTTTTTAAAAATTGAGTTTTTTATTTTTCGTATTTTTTTTTTGGTTTTTAGTAAATAATTTTAAGGTGAAGTACTAAAAAATCTCAAAATATGATCTTGTGAACTATTTAATCCTTCATTTTTTTTATACAACCAAAAGTTCTATTAAAGTGAAAATTATACAAAAAGGATAGTCACTTACATGTTTGGGTTTTATTTTTTAGGGATAAAAGTAGATTTCTCAAATGTGAAATTACACATTTGGGCAATTCGCATTATAGAGATTTTGGATTTTTCCTCCTAGAAAAATCCCGCATTACGAACAAGAATGTAACACTCCAATGTAATACTCCAATAACGTAGCACTCCAATGTAACACACTAAAAAAATTTAAAAAAAAGCTTGGTAGCCCGAATTTGTGTAGTCTAAATGGCTCGAATGTCTCAAAACGACAACGGTTTTGGGGTTAAAACAATGTCGTTTTGAGACATTCGAGCCATGAAAATTCGGACTACCAAGCATTGTTGAAAAAACTCCTTAGCGTACTTTTTTCAAACATAACAACATAACACTCCAAAACTTTTTCCAAATGTAACATTCTAATATAACACAATCTAATATAACACAAAAAACAAAAAAACTCATTAGTGTATTTTTCCTAAACGTAACACTCCAATTAATGTAATCTTAAATGTAACATTCCAATCAATGTAATCTCAAATGTAACACTTCAATCAATGTAATCCTAAACGTAACACTCCAATGTAACACACAAACAAAAACTCTTTACTATATTTTTTCCAAACATAACACTATAATCAATGTAATCCTAAACGTAACACTCCAATATAACATACAAAAACACTAAAAAAATTTCATAGTGTACTTTTTCTAAGTGTAACACTCACAGTTTGAAATTATACATTTCTCCAAAACTTACTACGAATTTTTTGTACTCCTTTTCGAATGGTTTTGAAGAATCTCGTATCCTTGTTTTGGAATGTTACATTTGGAAAAAGTACACTAATGAGTTTTTTTTTTTAGTATTACATTGGAGTATTACACTAAGCAGTGTTTTTTTTTTTTTTTTTTTTTTTTTTTTTTTTTAGTGTTACGTTTACAAAAAGTACATTTAGGAGTTTTTTTTTGAAATCTTATATTGGAGCGTTACATTAAGGGGTTTTTTTTTTTTGGAATGTTACATTTGAGTATTATGTTTAGAAAAAGTATGCTAACGAGTTTTTTTAATTTTAAATATTACATTTTAGTGCTATGTTTGGAAAAAGTATACTAATGAGTTTCTTTGAAATCTTACATTTGAGTGTTATGTTTGTGTGTGAGTCGATTTTTTACCACACTACCAAACAGGTACTCAGCTGGTGAACACTGGCAGAATAGATTGCGCCCGAACGACTTGTAACAGAAAGAAGAGATTCCGGCAGTGGTTCGTCCACCAGGGGGCATTCCGACGATCAAGTCAGTTATCTCTCAAAGATAGCAATTAGTGCTTAACTCACTATTTCATAATATCAAAAGCATACCTTAGACCCATGTGGATGCCTCCTTTTTATAGCCAGCACAAACCTAATCCCAATAGAAGCCTAACTTCAATGGACTCTGGATTACTACTAATCTTGGACTCCCAGTAGGATTGGGATAAACTCTCTAAGAGTCTTATCTTTACCGAAACTGAAGTCTTCTCTCATTCTAGGACTCTTGCCCCTTATCCGTTTATCCCGGATTCCGGTATCTCCGCAGATAACCTCGGCCTAGCCGAGATCACCTCAGCGCCATGACCAGGACACGTAGCACCTCGGCTGACACTTCGGTGCCACCTCGGCCACGTGTTGTCACTCAAAAAATATGTCCCAACAACTGCCCCCTAGGTTCTATTAGCTCGGCATCCTAAAGTGATGGAACCCATATCATTTCTTCCACTTAGCACGTCGGCTAACTCGCTCCATCATTTATTGCCGAAGTCAAAACTCGTCGGCTCAATATAACCAAGAGCTATAGTCTGCTTTCATCAACGCCTTAGAACCAACAACCAAGTTCGTTCAAGTTTCTTAGCCGAAACCGTCCTCCTAGCCGAGGTATTTGCTTCATTAAATCAAGAACTCTAAGAGTTTCATCACGCGTATGAGCTGGCACGCACAATATTTCAACCGTTTCTGCCACGCGTCTTTCCCCTACTGAGCCGTGTCTGATATGCACCATTAAGTCGCCTCGCATCTGTGTGCGCCGTCTGACAAGCACATCATCCTAGGCACACTAATTGCCATTTTGCCGCCATTCTGCGTGTTTGATCAAAATCACTTCACTCTCTCCGTCTTTTCACTTCTACATTTTCGTTCTTGTTCAAACTTTCTCTCTTAAATTTCCATTGCTGCTTTCGCGAAGCTTTCTGCAACCAGTTTCACTCTCTCCCTCCGGCGAGGCTTTCGTTGCACTTCTTTGCTTACTACCACCGTCTGACACCGGCGTACTTCACACCGGCCTTTTTGTAATCTAAACAATCATTCTTCAATGTTAGAGTGAAGTGCCTTCTTTCCTTATCTGAATGCATTCTTTAATTTCTTCTTTCAACGTGGTTGTATGTGTCTTCTTTTTACTCTTGTATGATTCTATACTTAGAATAATTTGCATGTCTTCAACATACACTTTAACTGTGCAATCTCCTCGGGGTATAACATCTCGGTTATACCCACTAACGTTTCATCTCGGCTTTGGCCTAACATTTGAAAATATTTTCTATAATATTCTCACAAGTGTTATTTACAACTTGCCACTTCACTCTTTACTTATCAGGACCTCTGTCTTCTATTTTTTCAATACTTGGCTTAACTTGTAAATTTTTCTTAAAATTTCAACAAGTGTTAAACCAATCTTCCTTTAATCATAACTTCGGCTTAACTTCAACTTGTAAATTTTTCTTAAAATTTCAACAAGTGTTAAACCATCCTTTGTTTGTAAATTCCAACTCCCAAGCATCATTCTCCAGCCCTCTGCCCCCTAATGTGAACTTAAGTTCCACTTGGGTTCTCATTAAGCATGGGGCTTTGACCTTGTCACCGACGTCAGATTCAAACAAAGAGTGGCTGAGGTTACCAACCCCGCTCTCTTTGTTAATCTAATTGGCAAGTACTTAGTTCAAGTCTGTGTCTGGCTCTGCCGATATGACAAGTTCAAGTTAATTCAACTTAGTTCAACTTTATTATATGCAAGTAGGAACTCTGCCATATAATAAGTCTAAGTTATTCGTCATGTTTCAATCAGAAACATCGTCAACTTAGTTCAACTCAATTATATGCAAATAGAAACTCTGCCATATAATAAGTCTAAGTTATTCGTCATGTTTCAATCAGAAACATCGCCAACTTAGTTCAACTCTATTATATGCAAGTAGGAACTCTACCATATAATAAGTCTAAGTTATTACTGTTCAACTGTGCTATCTTTTGGTATCCCCTGTAAGCATCTAGGAAGTTCATAATTCCATGCCCTGAAGTGGCATCCACCAATTGGTCAATATTGGGTAATGTGAAACTATCTTTGGGACAAGCCTTGTTCAGGCAGGTGAAGTTCACACAGACCCTCCACTTCCCATTCTTTTTCTTTACGACGACCGTGGTTGATAGCCATGTTGGGTAGTTTACCTCTCGAATGGCTTTGGCCTCCAGAAGCTTGCCCACTTCATCTTCTACTACCTCAACATGCATCAACGTAGGCCTCCTTGCTCGCTGGATGACAGGTTTGGCTGACCTGTCTATGTCTAGTTTGTGGCAAGTGACCTCGGGGTCTATGCCAGGTATCTCGTACGATGTCAAGGCAAATACCTCAATATTTGTGTCATGACCCGAACCCGCCCCATGGGTTAAGGACATAACCGGCCAGTAATCATGAGATTACCTATGGCCTTAAACCAAATCAGATATGTTTTAACAGAGTTAAGGGGCCAAACGGAGGTAATTTCAAACTTTTGTCCGTAGAGCTGTGCTTACATGGTAGGTCATAACAATCCATACATAAACATGTTAATAACTCACATCAAGATATGTAATGACACAACGTTCTGTACATATAGGATCATTCAAGTCTAAGTCAGCCAATCAAAACTATATACAACTGTAATCCAAAGTTCTCGCCAATATGACAAAATATAATAAATAGCAAAAGGGCGAGGACAAGTCTCGTGCGTGAGACGTACGGGCTGACTCTTTAAAACCTTGATTGTTTCTCACAAGCTTCACTGAGGCTGGGTTTGGACCTCCCTTGGCTCACCTACAGACACATGAATGAGCGTGAGCGAAAGCCCAGTGAATAATATCTAATAAGGAAGATACACGAACGGTATTTAGAACGACATGCACCAAACAGCCTTGCGCCCAATTTGTATTTCTATCTAGTGTATATATATATCAACTAACTGCGGTTCCAAACACATCAGACGGCCTCGGGCCCAATCCATTCATGTCAAACGGCCTTTGGCCTATTTATTCTTTCATTTATGTCGGACTGGCCTTTGGTCCATTCATTCTATCATTCATGTTAGACTGGTGTAGACACCCCATTTTTGACCGTCCTCAAGACTTGGACGTCACCGTTTGAACACTCGGTGATCATCCATGTGTGTGTTTGTCTTGAGTCCCCGAAGGTCTCGGTCACGCGCGCCTTGCCTCAAGATCTCTCGACTCGACTGTTTTGTGTCTGGTTTTGCACCAAACACTTGTGTTTTGCCTTGGAGGGGCAGGGAATGGCTTGTGGGCCATCCCCACACTCCACCAGCCATGGCTTGAGGCCATCGGCTGTGTTTTGTTGCCATCGGCCAAATATTTGGCCAGTCGGCACTATAGATGGCCGGCCGGCTATCTTTTTTTGGTCAATTGAACTTTTGGCCGGCCGACCACTGTGCATCTGCTTTTGCAGATAATTTCATGTAGTTGGCATGCACTTGGCTCCCCTCCATACACGTGTATGAAGGGATCTCCTTCTTCGCTAGCTTGTCTTGTAAGCTTACAAGATTGAAGCTCTATAAGAGGAGGTCTCCTCTCCCTCTTTTAGGGTGAGACAACATTTTCAGAGGGGCTCTAGTTTTAGGGTTAGGATTTGTATATATCCTATATCTATCTCTCTCTCTCTCTTGTGTATTAGTGTGTTTTTTTGTCTTACTTTTGTGCAAAAACACCCACCATCACACCTTCTCTTGGAGTTGAGGCACTAGAGGGCTATTCTTGGACTTCTTGGGTGGTTTTGAGCTCAAAGAATCAGCTGGTCTACCATTTTTGAAGAGGGTCAACAAGGGTAAGGACTTTACCTTTAAATATCCCATTTTTTCAAAGCCTTTTTGACTATCTTGCATCTGTTTTTGAGCTTAGCATATAACACATAAAAGTTCTATTTTTGAGCCCTCTAAATAGTTGTTTAAGAGTGTTCTAAGCTTTGGGGTTGTTTGACCCCTCTTAAGGCTTGTTTGGCCTTCATTTTGTGCCATTTTGGTTGAGCTCCGGGACCATTGTGTTTGGGCCTCCTCACCATTGAAATCTTGAGGGATTTCAGAGGTGAGGATGGTGCCTTGAGGTCCTAAGAAGGAGAGGGCCACCCCCTCTCCTTGTTGTCCTCGAAAAGGACCATTTATGCCTCATGTGTGAGCACCTAGTTTAAGTGTGTGTTGACCATTGCCTTAAATGTTATTTGGTAGTATTTTGCCATGTATTACCTCTGTTTCATGTTGGTTTTGGTACACCATGCTTGCTTAGCATACATGCCTTGTAATGCCATATTTAGGCCTTAACATGCTTTAAGCTTTGATCTTTGTTTTAGCATGATTTTGGCTAAGCTTTGTGAAGCTTTTGTGCTTGTTTTAGCATGTGGAAGTTCTGTTTTTGGTTGCTTTGGTCGACCATGGCATGCTTAGTATAGCCTCTTTGCATTCTTGGCTTGTGAGCCTCAAGTGCATGAACCATGAGCATGCATTGCTTGCATTATTTCAGTGGTTTGGAACCACTTGCCATGTTATTTCAGAGCTTATAATGCATGCCATATATCCATGTTTAGCCTCTTATTAAGTGTGCTTAGAAGTTGCTCTTTGTGCCTAAGTGATGGATCATGTTTACATGCATGCTTATATGTGCATTTGGTCTCATTTCCTTAGTTATTGGCCACTGTTTTAGGTTTGTTTAAGGGCTGCCTAATTTAGTTTAAGTCCATCCCTTGGCATGTTGTTGCATGCTTAGCTTATGACATGTTGTTGCATGCTTAGCTTATGACATGTTGTTGCATGTTGAAATGGTGTTGCATTTGGCATGTATTCTCCTCCTTGTTTTGGTTGCTTAACATGCCATATGTTTTACATGTTTGTGTGGTGGTATTGTACCTTGTATGCTCATTTAACTTGCATGCTTGTTATATGCCTTGCATGCTTCCCATATGCTCATGTTGCATACTAGCCTCCATACCTAGGATGCATTGCATTGGCATGCATGCTTCACCTCTTGAGTTGAGTATGATAGAGGTTGAGCCCCCCCCTTTGTTTGATTATGTGCATTGCATTCCATATCGAAATGCATACTTGGTTTCTTGGACCATCATGCATGGAAATGCACGATTGGCAGTCCGAGAATTGAGGCCCATACTCCTTTGAGTCTTAGACATGATAAAGAGTATGATTGGTGCATACATTGCTTGAAATGCATTGTCATGCTATGTCTTGCCCTCTGCTGCTGTCAAGATCAGTTTCTGCAGGAAGATTTGGCCGGCCGGCCATCTTCAGTGCCGACCGGCCATCCATCAGTGGCCGATATCTCAATTAGTGGCCGGTGGTCATTCTCCATGGCCGGTGACCAATCCCCTTAGCCGGTGGTGTTCCACAGCATTCAGAGAAGCAATCCTAGGACTTGTGAAGTCTTCAGAGGAGCAGAACAGTCAAAGCAGAGGCATCTTGTGCATGGCAGTGACTTTCCGAGCGGAGCCGAGCGCACATTGCATTGGGCCCTCTTCCCGAGGCTGTTTACTGCTTTCAATAGATTAGTTAATTTGCTTAGCTGATTTAATTGGTCTGTAATATTTAATTAGCTTGTAGGTTAATTAAATTGTATTATTCTTTTGGTCCCTCCGAGCGAGGGCAAATTTGTAATAAGTGTGGGTGCGTGGGTGCGTGTGTGCATGTCTTCCAACCCCCACTTCTTTCTCCCTTTTACTTACCTGTTTTTGATGGTTAGTATTAGGACATGTTTACTTTAGCATACCTTATGCTATGCATGCGTGCATCATTCATTAGTATTGCATGCACCGGGCTCGACGAATCATGCTAACTGCATAAAGTATTTCAAATCTAACTTGAATACATGCTACTTGCGCATTTTCACATGTCATTCTTAGATTAGCGGAGCTTATTCTAGATTGCATTCTGTATGCGTTGCATTAGCCACTTAACATGGACTTGGATCATGCATTGATTGCTAACATGTTCTTGTCTTGGCTCGGAGTACATTGTAAGTATTTTATGCTTTAGCATCTCGCATGAGTGTGAATGTTAACATGACAGCATACGTACCATGTGGCTAGCTGCTTATGTGACATAAACTGCTTGAATGCCTGTGAATGGAGGTTGAATTACATAAATTGGAATAATGCATTAAAACTGCGAGTTTAAGCCCACTAGATATTGGCAAAACAACATTTTCTAAAGCCCACTTGAGGGTGGCGAAATCCACATTTTAGCCTACTTACGAGTAGCAAACCATTTTCAAAACAAACATGGAATGTTTTGTTCCAATTTAGGCGATTTGGTCTATATTTGTTTGCTGTGCGCACAACATAGTAATTCTAGGCTAATAATCGGAATAAGAGCACATAACGTTTTCATAACAAGATATCACGGTTAGTAGAGGCCGATCTTCGGATCGGGCGAGAGGGGATGCTCATAGCTGACCTTCCCCAATCGTACCCAAGTTCCCGAGCCGAGGCAACTTTGGTGATGACGGACACGTGGCCTTTGGCACTGAGTCAGGGTTTCCTAAATTCCCCCATAAAAAATATTTAGGTGGCGACTCTGTATCTGGTAAAGCAGTCCATGTTTGGCACTTCTTTCAAAATCTGTTTTTCTCAAAACGATTTCCCAGATTTGGACTCTTTGGTTCAGATTACGAACCGTGACACATAAACGAGTCCGAACTGTGGCAGCATAAGTCCCTCCCCCCGGGGCGCGTCCACAACTGGCCTTTGGCCCAACCATTCCATCATTCACGTCAGATTGGCCTTTGGCCCATTCATTCTATCATTCATGTCAGACTGGCCTCTGGCCCATTCATTCTTTCATTCATGTCAGGCTGCCATTTGGCCCAACCCTTTTTTCATTCACGTCAGACTGACCTTTGGCCCATTCATTCTATCATTCACATCAGACTGGCCTTTGGCCCAACCTTTCTTTCATTCATGTCAGACTGGCCTTTGGCCCAACCATCCTTTCATTCATGTCAGACTGGCCTTTGGCCCATTCATTTGGCATAGCAAACATTTGTCCACCATTCAAATTAACGAACTTATAAGACTTACATAGAAGTAAGCAATTGGACAAACAACATACTTCAGATATCTTTATTAAGATATTACTCACAGTGATTGGCTGGATGATTTTCCTTGGAGCTCGACCCTACACATTCCATGAACACAATGGGTCACAAACAATTCAATCCATTCTTAATTCACATATTCCTCTCTAGGCTTCAATCTTATCCTTTTAACTTATTTACAATGCTTAATGCATGCCTAAGAGTACTTAGAAGTGAAAGAGAATGGAAAATGGAACACATAACACATTTACAAAATTTTAGAAACAGGGGTCCCCGCTCGAGCGTGGACTTGCCCGCTCGAGCGAACCCATTAAGTCTGCAAAAGTACTGGTTGCCTCGTTTCTACGCTCGAGCGTGAATTCGGACGCTCGAGCTGAAGGTCATTCTACAAAGCTCCCCGCTCGAGCGTGAACTTCCCTGCTCGAGCGGACATCCATGTCTGCAAAAAGTTATGGGAGCTCGTATTTCTCGCTCGAGCGGCGCCTTCCCCGCTTGAGTGGACATCCCAAATTTTAGAAAATCCAGAATTGTTCTTGAGCTTCAAACTTGCATTCAAATCAACTTATCTTGCATATTATGGCTCAAACTTCACATATACATGTACTAACATGATCCAACAACAAATTCATTACATTATGAAGCTCAATTTCATGAATCAATCACCTGCATATCCCAATTTACCCCAAACTTATTTCCAACATAACAATTTCATGCATTCAAAACCCATACTCTTATGAATTGTACATGCATGTGAGATATAGCTCTCATTCTCAATTTAAATGATGAAAAGATGATCAAAAGCATGGACTTCAATCAAAGATTCAACATGGATCATGTATTTCAAACTCAAACACACAAATTCATGGCAATTTCCTACATGCATGTGTACATTGACTTCCAATTCATCAAAACCAACTCAATTCATGTTCTTTAGCATCATACAACTTTGAATTCACAAAATTACAATATTAAACTCATGAATTCATAACCAATTACTCACCTAAAAGCTTTAATCTTCACAAATTCTAGTTGAATCTTGAGTCCAACCTTCCAATTTTCACAAACTTGAGCCAAACACTCAATGATGTCTTCCCTCTCTCTCAAAGTCGGTTCACTCTTCCTCTAGAGAGTTGATCTCAGCCAAAATGACTTAAAAGAGGAGGAGTGTATAATGCCCCCTTTATATGAGCTCTAATAAGCACAATTAATTAAGATCAAATAATTGAGCACTATAACACCAATTTAATCTATTTAATTCGATCCGAATCAATTTTCAATTAAATCTCACCGTAGGCTCTAAAAATTACGCTAATCACAATGGCGTAGTCAATTTCAGTTTCTATGGCCAATAAGGCCTTCAATTTTCAGTTTATAACAGTAAGTTGAACAGATATTCTTACGGTGAACAGATAGAAACTCAAAACCACATATATTCATATAAATGGCACGAAATCATATTAGGCACATAATCACATTCATAATAAGGACCAATTAGTATAATACGGAACATGATTATCACAGTCTTCCCCACTTTAGGAAGTTTGGTCCTCCAAACTTATTTTACCTTCATCGGGAAACAAATGTGGATAGCATAGTCGCATTTCATCATCTTTTTCCCACGTGGCATCTGTCCCGTAGTGTTCTTTCCATTCCACTTTCACCATTGGGATGGACTTGCTTCTCAATTGCTTCACCTGCCGGTCAATGATTCGTTCCGGCCACTCGGCGTACTCCATATTTTCATCAAGAGCTACCCGGTGATAATCAATCGCATGAAACGGGTCTCGAAGATAACCCCTCAACATCGACACATGAAACACATTATGGATTTGCTCGAATCCCGGTGGCAAAGCGACTCGATAAGCTACTAGGCCAAGCCTTTCCAGAATTTGAAACGGCCCAATATAACGGGGCGACAACTTACCCTTCTTTCCAAATCTGGCTTGGCTTTTCATCGGAGTCACACGGATAAATACATGGTCACCAATCTCATACTCAAGAGGTCTTCTTCGAACATCTGCATAATTCTTTTGCCGGTCTTGAGCTGTTTTGAGCCTTTGCTGAATGGTTTTGATTTTCTCAGAAGTGTCTTGCACAATTTCGGGCCCAAGTAAAGCTCTATCCCCGACTTCTGTCCAACAAATTGGTGATCTACACCTTCTACCATACAAAGCCTCGTATGGTGCCATACCGATGCTGGAGTGGAAGCTGTTATTGTATGCAAATTCTGCAAGTGGCAAATAGTCTTCCCAACTCCCCTGAAAATCCAAGGCACACATCCTTAGCATATCTTCTAACGTCTGTATGCTCCGTTCTGATTGCCCATCTGTCTGCGGATGGAATGCAGTACTATATCTCAGTTCTGTTCCCATAGCTTCTTGCAAACTCTTCCACAATTTAGATACAAATTTCGAATCTCTATCCGACACAATAGATACCGAAACTCCGTGTAAATGGACAATCTCATCAACATATATTGTAGCCAGTCTATAAGCATTAAATGTAGTTCTAACTGGTAGAAAATGTGTAGACTTAGTCAGTCTATCAACTACAACCCAAATAGAATCCATACCTCGAGGAGTCCGAGGTAGACCGACAAGGAAATCCATAGTCACATGCTCCCACTTCCATTCAGGAATAGGGAGAGGTTGAAATAGACCGTCCGGTTTCTGATGTTCAGCTTTAACTTGCTGACATTGAAGACATTTGGACACATATTCTGCAATCTCTCTCTTCATTTTAGGCCACCAATAGCTTTGTTTCAGATCCCGATACATTTTATTGTTACCCGGATGCATAGCAAACACTGATTTGTGGGGTTCATCTAAAACCCTTTTCTTTAGTTCCGGAATATCTGGAATACACATTCGGTTCCGAAATCTCAACACTTCGCCCTCAATGCTAAACTCTGCTTTCGGACTTGTCTCAAATTCATCAATCACTTTCTTGAGGAATTCATCCTCTTTTTGTTTCTGTTTAATTTCATCAATGATTGCCGGTTCGGCTGAAATAGCGGCTATCAATCCGCCCTGTTCACACAATACCACTTCAATTTCAGACTTCTCAAAATCTTGCAAGATTTCTTTCTGTTCAGTAAGCAAACAAACCAGGTTCCCCATCGATTTTCTACTTAGGGCATCAGCAACTGTATTAGCTTTCCCAGGGTGATACTGAATCTCAAGATCATAATCTTTTATCAGTTCGAGTTATCTCCTCTGTCGCATGTTCAACTCCTTCTGCGTAAAGAAGTATTTCAGACTTTTGCAATCCGTGTAGACTTCACACTTTGCCCCATACAAATATTGCCGCCAGATTTTCAAAGCAAAAACAACTGCGGCCAATTCTAAATCATGTGTTGGGTAGTTCTTCTTGTGTGGTCTCAGCTGTCGGGAGGCGTAAGCAATAACCTTTCCGTTCTACATTAATACACAACCCAAGCCTTTATAAGATGCATCACTGAATATTACAAAATTTTCCGTACCTGTGGGCAGTGTCAATACTGGTGAGTGGTCAGTCTCGTTTTCAGTTCATGAAAGGCAGATTCTCTTTCATCGTTCCATCCAAATGATTGCCCCTTGCGTGTCAACTGGGTAAAAGGTACAACTATCCTTGAAAAGTTTTTCAAAAACCTCTTGTAATACCCGGCTAAGCCCATGAAGCTGCGGACCTCTGTTACATTTGTCGGTGTAGGCCAATTCACAATTGCCTCTATTTTCTGTGGGTCCACTGAAATTCCTTCCCTGTTGATCACATGCCCTAAGAAAATAACCTCATCTAACCAAAACTCACATTTCTTTAGTTTAGCAAATAATTTCTTTCCTCTGAGTATTTGCAGGACAGTTCTTAAATGATGTTCATGTTCAAGTCTATTCTTGGAGTATACCAAAATGTCATCAATAAAAACCACAACAAATTCGCCAAGGTAGGTTTTAAAAATTCGGTTCATTAAGTCCATAAACGGTGCCGGAGCATTAGTCACTCCAAATGGCATAACAAGAAATTCAAAATGACCATACCTCGTTCTGAATGCGGTTTTCTCAACATCTTCCGCCTTTACTTTCAACTGATGATACCCGGATCTTAAATCAATCTTGGAAAACACTTGTGATCCCTACAACTGGTCAAACAGGTCATCAATACGGGGTAGGGGATATTTATTCTTTATTGTTACCTTGTTCAGTTCTCGATAGTTGATGCACAAACGCAAAGTTCCATCTTTCTTCTTCACAAACAACACTGGTGCATCCCATGGTGAAGTGCTAGGTCGGATAAACCCTTTGTCAAGCAGGTCTTGCAACTGTTCCTTCAGTTCTTTCATTTTAGCAGTAGCCATTCTATAGGGAGTTTTAAAAATAGGTTGGGTGCCTGGCATAATCTCAATTGTCAACTCTATCTCGCTGTCCACCAATTCATCTGGTAATTCATTTGGAAACACATCTGGAAATTTCCTAACAATAGGGATACTATTCAATTCAACATTTACAGATTGTTCAGACAACACATAACACAAATAACCCTGGCACCCTTTCCTGATCAGTTTACATACCTTCATTGCAGATATTAAATAAGGTGGAGGTACTACCCCGTTACCCACAAACACAATTTCTTCCTGTTTTGGTGGTCTAAACACAACCCGTTTTGTTACACAATCAATGGTGGCACAGTATTTGGTTAACCAATCCATGCCCAGAATTACATCAAAGTGCCTAAAGTTCAAGGGCAACAAATCCACATACAAAATGGCATTCCCAACACGCATGTCACAAAAACGATATACAGATTCACACAATACAGATTCCCTAGATGGAGCAGACACACATAGTAGATATGGCACTAATTCTAGAGGTCTACTCAGTCTAGATGCAAATGCGCATGTTACAAAAGAGTGTGTTGATCCGGAGTCAATTAACACAAAAGCATCCTGATTACATATAGAAATAGTACCTGAGACGACTGCTTTGGCATTCCATGTATCGCCCGGAACAAGCACAAAAACTCTCCCTTGTCTCATGGTATCTCCGGTGGTAGTAGATCTCATAGCATTTCCTGGCTTGGGGATTGATACAGTTGAGCTAGCAGCTAGCTTCCCACTGTTCTGGTTACAATCTCTGGCCATATGCCCTTGTTTACCACATTTAAAACAAGCTCTTGACACACGGTAACAAACCCCACGATGCCTTTTACTACAAATATTGTATATAGGAGATGTATCTCGGGAAGAATTCGAATTACTTGAGGAGCCCCGTGTTTTGCTTTTTCGAAAATTTTTTCTTTGAGAAGAAGCCTTGCCTTTTGTTGCCTTTCCAGTCAGTTGTTGACTTAGCCTGTCTAGCTATGTTAGCTTCTAATATTATGGCCCGGTCTAGCACCCCAATATAGGTTTCCAGCTTCAAGACATTCACCCTTTCTAAAATGTTGCTTCGAAGCCCACCTTCAAAATGTCTCACTTTCTTATAATAAGTATCAATCACATGTGGTGCAAACCTGGCCAATTCAGTGAATTTGGCTTCATACTCAGCCACCGTCATACTGTCTTGCTTTATTTCCATGAACTCTGATACTTTCCTGTCCCGGACACATTGTGGGAAGTACTTATCATAGAAAATTTTCAAAAATTTGGTCCAGTCAACATCTTTATGATTCTCACGCATTAACATCCACCATCTTCTTGCTTCATTTTCTAGCATAAAGGTGGCTAGAAGTACTTTCTGTGTCTCCGAACAAGGGAACACTTCAAATAGCTTTTCGATGCTGAGGACCCATGCTTCGGCTTTTAACGGATCTAATCCCCCATGGAACTGTGGTGGTTTAATTTTCTTAAACTCTTTGGTGAGAGCTATTATTCGATCATCATTCTGTAAGTCTGGCACAGGAGGTGCCGGAGGTGGAGGTGGAGGATGTGGTTGCTGCCACTGTTGTTGCCACTCTTGTTGTTGCCTCAATGTTTCTGCCATTTCCTGAATCAATCTTTCCATTCTATCCATTCTGGCAGCAGAAGACTCCTCTATCTCATCACCTCTTGTTCTCACCATCTGATTAAACTTGCATCATACTTTATACAAAAGATTCATAGGTATGTATATACTAAAGAGCATACATATTCAAATAATTGCAATGCAAGCAAATCACAAACTTATAGCATATAATTGTTCATATTAAAACATTTAAGCGTATTCTCGATGCCTTCAAATTCATACTTATCACATGAATGCATCCTAGATCTTTTCTAGACGCTTATTGCTCATTTGGACAAGTGTGTGAGTTATTAACTCGTGCTCTGATACCACTCTGTCATGACCCGAACCCGCCCCCATGGGTTAAGGACATAACCGGCCAGTAATCATGAGATTACCTACGGCCTTAAACCAAATCAAATATGTTTTAACAAAGTTGAGGGGCCAAACAGAAGCAATTTCAAACTTTTGTCCGTAGAGCTGTGCTTACATGGCATGTCATAACAATCCATACATAAACATGTTAATAACTCACATCAAGATATGTAATGACACAACGTTCTGTACATACAGAATCATTTAAGTCTAAGTCAGCTAATCAAAACTATATACAACTGTAATCCAAAGTTCTCGCCAATTTGACAAAATATAATAAATAGCAAAAGGGCGAGGACAAGTCTTGTGCGTGAGACGTACCAGCTGACTCTTCAAAACCTTGATTGTTTCTCACAAGCTTCACTGAGGCTGGGTTTGGACCTCCTTTGGCTCACCTACAGACACATAAATGAGCGTGAGCGAAAGCCCAGTGAATAATATCTAATAAGGAAGATACACTAACGGTATTTAGAACGACATGCACCAAACGGCCTTGGGCCCAATTTGTATTTCTATCTAGTGTATATATATATCAACTAACTGCGGTTCCAAACACATCAGACGGCCTCGGGCCCAATCCATTCATGTCAAACGGCCTTTGGCCCATTTATTCTTTCATTCATGTCGGACTAGCCTTTGGTCCATTCATTCTATCATTCATGTCAGATTGGCCTTTGGCCCAACCATTCCATCATTCACGTTAGACTGGCCTTTGGCCCATTCATTCTATCATTCATGTCAGACTGGCCTCTGGCCCATTCATTCTTTCATTCATGTCAGGCTGCCCTTTGGCCCAACCCTTCTTTCATTCACGTCAGACTGGCCTTTGGCCCATTCGTTCTATCATTCATGTCAAACTGGCCTTTGGCCCAACCCTTCTTTCATTCATGTCAGACTGGCCTTTGGCCCAATCATCATTCCATTCATGTCAGACTGGCCTTTGGCCCATTCATTTGGCATAGCAAACATTTGTCCACCATTCAAATTAACGAATTTATAAGACTTACATAGAAGTAAGCAATTGGACAAACAATATACTTCAGATATCTTTATGAATATATTACTCACACTGATCGGCTAGATGATTTGCCTTGGAGTTCAACCCTATACATTCCATGAATACAATGGGTCACAAACAATTCAATCCGTTCTTAATTCACATATTCCTCTCTAGGCTTCATTCTTATACTTTTAACTTATTTACAATGCTTAATGTATGCCTAAGAGTACTTAGAAGTGAAAGAAAACGGAAAATGGAACACAGAACACATTTACAAAATTTCAGAAACAGGGGTCCCCGCTCGAGCGTGGACTTGCCCGCTCGAGCGGACCCATTAAGTCTGCAAAAGTACTGGTTGCCTCGTTTCTACGCTCACCTGTGAATTCGGACGCTCGAGCTGAAGGTCATTTTACAAAGCTCCCCGCTCGAGCGTGAACTTCCCCGCTCGAGTGGACATCCATGTCTGCAAAAAGTTCTGGGAGCTCGTATTTCCCGCTCGAGCGGCGCCTTCCCCGCTCGAGCGAACATCCTAAATTTTAGAAAATACAGAATTGTTCTTGAGCTTCAAACTTGCATTCAAATCAACTTATCTTGCATATTATGGCTCAAACTTCACATATACATGTACTAACATGATCCAACACCAAATTCATTACATATGAAGCTCAATTTCATGAATCAATCACCTGCATGTCCCAATTTACCCCAAACTTATTTCCAACATAACAATTTCATGCATTTAAAACCCATACTCTTATGAATTGTACATGCATGTGAGATATAGCTCTCATTCTCAATTTAAATGATGAAGAGATGATCAAAAGCATGGACTTCAATCAAAGATTCAACATGGATCATGTATTTCAAACTCAAACACACAAATTCATGGCAATTTCCTACATGCATGTGTACATTGACTTCCAATTCATCAAAACCAACTCAATTCATGTTCTTTAGCATCATACAACTTTGAATTCATAACCAATTACTCACCTAAAAGCTTTAATCTTCACAAATTCTAGTTGAATCTTGAGTCCAACCTTCCAATTTTCACAAACTTGAGCCAAACACCCAATGATGTCTTCCCTCTCTCTCAAAGTCGGTTCTCTCTTCCTCTAGAGAGTTGATCTCAGCCAAAATGACTTAAAAGAGGAGGAGTGTATAATGCCCGCTTTATAGGAGCTCTAATAAGCACAATTAATTAAGATTAAATAATTAAGCACTATAACACCAATTTAATCTATTTAATTTGATCCGAATCAATTTTCAATTAAATCTCACTGTAGGCTCTAAAAATTTACGCTAATCACAATGGCGTAGTCAATTTCAGTTTCTATGGCCGATAAGGCCTTCAATTTTCAGTTTATAACAGTAAGTTGAACAGATATTCCTACGGTGAACAAATAGAAATTCAAAACCACATATATTCATATAAATGGCGCATGAAATTATATCAGGCACATAATCACATTCATAATAAGGGACCAAGTAGTATAATACGGAACAGGGTTATCACAGTTTGCTCTCAAGAACGCCTCTAGCTCTTTTTCCTCTTTCTCGGCCAAGCTTGAGCCGAGAAGAGAGAAGCGCTCTTCGTCCCCTTGCTGGACAAGAATTTTCTTCAGGGCTTCCTCACTCTTCTCGGCTGGCTCTTTGCCGGCGTCCTCCAAGACTTCCACGTTCTCATCCTCAGTCTCTGTTGTTTCTGCTTCTCGTATGTTGCAGGTAGATTTCATTACTGCCATGGAGCAATTCTTTGCCTGCAACTGATCCCCTCTGACCTCCTCTATTCCATGCTCTGTTGGGAACCGCAATAGCTGATGCAATGTTGAGGGGACAGCCCTCATTGCATGTAGCCATGGCCTTCCCAGGATAGGATTGTAAGGGGAGGGGGGTGTCGATTATGGTGAACTCTGTTTTATCTTCTTGGTCCTAGTCTACACCTCCAAACTTGCTGCTCCTAAGGGCCACGTCGGCGTTCCATTGAACCCAACCATTGGGCCATTGGACTGCTCCAGATCATCTTGGTGAAGGCCAAGCTCCTTGTAACACCTGACATACATGATGTCACAAGAGCTGCGCTGGTCAACTAAGATGCACTTCACTTGGCACTCTCCAATCTGGAGGGATATTACCAAGGCATCGTTATGTGGATGCTGCACCATCTCTAAGTCGTCTTCAGTAAAGGACACCACTGGTCCCTGGCACTCGTCTGCCCTATGTCTTTTCTGCCTGACCTGGTACACATGCTGCAAGTGTTTCACCTTCTGAGTCTCCCTACGTATTTCGTTCTCATTAATCTTTGAGTGAATTACATTGATCACCCGAGGTCCGCCTGCCTGTGGTTGTGGTGCCGGAGGAGGCGGTGCTCCCGGTGTCGGAGGTAGTCTTGCTTGCTCTTCCCTTGTCCTGGCCTCGTCTACAAAGTCCCTTAAATGGCCTTGTCTTACCAAGTCTTCCAGATGTGCCTTCAGAGCTCTGCACCCCTAAGTCAGATGCCCATCTTCATTGTGGTAAGCACAGTGCTTGCCAAGGCTTCTTCCCATAAACTCACCCGGAACCCTTGCTGGTGCTCTGTAATAGGGCTGATTTCGGATTTTCTCCAAGACTTTGTAAACTAGGATTTGGAATATGGTTGTGACTGCCTGTGCAGCCCTTAATCCTGTCTCTTACTTGTTGTACCCAGTGTTACTTCGGCCTCGCTTTGGCGAGCTGTTTTTTTTTCTTGTTTTGACGCCTTAGTCCCTGGCATGTCTTCCTCGACCCTTGCATACTTCTCAATTCTGGCCATGAGTTCCTCCATGCTCTTTGGCAGTGTCTTTCCCAATGACTTTCGAAGCAGACAGTTATCTTTCAGGCCGTTCTTAAAGTACACGACTGCCACCTCTTGGTTGCATCCTGGTATTCAGTTGAACACCTCATAATACCTCTTGGCATAGGCCCTAAGGCTTTCATCCTCACTGATTCTTAAAGCCATCAAAGAGTCCACCCTCAACGGTTGTAGTTTGTTCGTTACAAACTTGGCCACGAACATCTCGGTTAGGCCTTCCCAGGTTTTCACAGTTCCTTTCGGCAACTTGTGAAACCAGTCTGATGCGATTTCTCTAAAGGACGAGGGGAACAACTTGCAGAGCAACGGCTCGTTCCCGGTGTATAATGCCATTGAGTTCAGGTACAAGCCAACGTGAAAGTTCGGGTCAGACTTACCGTCGTATATCTGGAACCTCAACATGTGAAACCTCTTCGGGATTTCAAATTTGTCCAATTCTACCGAAAACGGTGTCCTCAGCTTGACCAGAGAAGTCGCCTCGGGATCTTGTCGCTTCCTTTGGAGGTAATCCCTAAAATCCTCCTTGGTCCGTCCAGGAACTCGGCTATCTCCGGATTTCAGCCTTTTTGGTGCACTACTTCCAGTGTCATTATGAGTCTTTTTGGACCTCCCTCTATTGGTCTTGTCAAAACAGAGTTCCTTTCCCTGAACATCCCGATGTTCTTTGGTGCAGGCTTCCTTGGTTCGACGTGTCTTCTGGGATTCTTTTCTCGTTGATTCTCCATGCCCAACCTCCCGTGAGGGCCGGTGAGAATGCCCCTTTGCCCTGTCGTGCTGAGAGACTGCAGGAACTGTTTTTTGCCCCCCTTTCTGGGCATCTTTCTTGGCCGCTGGAATCAGTGTATCTTGTAATGGGAATGGTGGCTGCATGACGTTGTTCTGCATCATGAAATTGACGACCGTTTTCAGGTCCGCCAATTTATTCACCATTCCCTTCACTTCGTCGTCCCTCCGCAGACATCTTTATTTCCATACCTGGAGGTCGTCTTCATTATAATATCCGCTTCGGTCTGATTTCTTTGGTATGTCGCCCTCCTGGGCGACGTCTTTTTCTCCGTGATCCTTATCACGAGTTTGTTCGTTGTAGTTGTCTTCTTCGACGTCAAGGTCAACATGTTTTCCACTCCAAGTAGGGATGTCGTCCCCAACCTTCTCTTTCTGTCCGTCGTTGGCCATCTATTCTTCCTTCTTTCCCACAGACGGCGCCAAATTATGTGAGTCGATTTCTGACCACACTGCCAAACAGGTACTTAGTTGGTCAACACTGGCAAAATAGATTGCGCCCGAACGACCTGTAACAGAAAGAAGAGATTCCGGTGGTGGTTCGTCCACCTGGGGGCACTCCGACGATCAAGTGAGTTATCTCTCATAGATAGCAATTAGTGCTTAACTCACTATTCAGAATATCAAAAGCATACCTTAGACCCATATGGGTGCCTCTTTTTTATAGCCAACACAAACGTAGTCCCAATAGAAGCCTAGCTTCAATGGACTCTAGATAACTAATCTTGGACTCCCAGTAGGATTGGGATAAACTCTCTAAGAGTCTTATCTTTACCCAAACTGAAGTCTTCTCTCATTCTAGGACTCTTGCCCCTTATCCGCTTATCCCGGATTCCGATATCTCCGCAGATAACCTTGGCCTAGTCGAGATCATCTCAGCGCCATGACCAGGACACGTAGCACCTCGGTTGACACTTCGGTGCCACTTCGGCCACGTGTTGTCACTCAAAAAATATGTCCCCACAGTTTGAAAAAATTATACTAAAGAGTTTTTTTTTTTAATGTTACATTTGAGTGTTACGTTTAGAAAAAGTGTATTAAAATGTTTTTTTGAAATCTTAAATTTAAGTGTTACACTAAGGAGTTTTTTTTTTTTTTGGAAAAAGTATATTAAGAAATTTTTTTGAAGTCTTACATTGGAGTGTTATATTTGAGTGTTACAATTTAAATTATACGTTTGCCCCAAACTTCCTAGTTAATTTTTGTATTCTTTTTGAAATATTTGAAGAATCCCATATTTCAAATCATTTATAGTACTTTTGAAATGTTTGAAAAATCTCACAATTCAAGCCATTTCAAATAAAAAAAA
Organism: Camellia granthamiana; assembly: GCA_036172215.1. Taxonomy (NCBI): domain Eukaryota; kingdom Viridiplantae; phylum Streptophyta; class Magnoliopsida; order Ericales; family Theaceae; genus Camellia; species Camellia granthamiana. Next base: position 24,640 of record JAXFYN010001090.1, read on the forward strand.
GATTCTCATATAAAAATTAATCCCAAATTTGATTCCCATATATTGTGTATCTTACCTTTTTAGTTAAAAAAATAAAAATAAAAATAAATTAAGAAGAAGAAGAAGAAAACATAATAAAAATAAGGGTATAATTGTAAATCTAATTTCCAAATAATATATTAAATCTCCCTTTCCAAAATCAATGGACTAATTGGTTTATAAGAAAACTTTTGGGACTAAACCGATCACCATTATTAAAGATGGGATTTATCAGCACATTTTTCATAATTTTAAAATTTTAAGCAATTATTTTACTTTTTAATATGCACATTACTTAAATGTATCTAAATAGTAAAATATTTGTGAAAAAATATTTTAAAAAATTGATAAATACACAAAAATACAAAAAAAAATATACTGAATTTTCATATATATATATATATATTTGGTATTTAGTGAATTTTTTAAATATTTTTTCACAAATATTATACTTTTAAGTGTATTTATGTTAGATGTGTCTAAAAATTAAAAAAAAAATTACTTAAAATATTAAAAAAAAATCATTGAAAAAAAAATATGAAAAATAAAAAAAATAGAATTTTCTAAAAAATAATTTCTGAAAATCAAAACCAAACAAACTGCATATATTGGTCCTATTGACTAAACATATCTACCAATAAGTTTTGCTCCTACTTAAAGTTGTTACATCATTTTTCATTGCAAACTAACACATAAATTAAAAATTAATAAAAACTCATAAAAAGAAGTCAAAATGTCTCAATTATTTATTATTTTAATAGATTTCTCAGTATCATTAACAGTAACAAACAATCATTTCCCAAACAAAAAAACATACATTTAAAAAGTTGAAAATTTTCTCAGTGCTAAAACAAGAGACAAATATGTAAAAAAATAAAATAAAATAAAAAATTATTCAAGATTTATGAGTAAATAAATCCAGGCATGTTAGTAATTATTCCTTAATATATATGATTCTTATTGGGCTATATAGCCCATATATATATATATATATATTGGAGAACTCACTAGTAACTCTCATACACAAAGTTCATAATCTATCTAATTCCAAAACAAAACACTTGCACTTAAAAATCCTTTTTATTTATTTATTTTTGGTAAATTACACTAACACCCCTTGAGATTTGGTATAATTACATTCCACCTCTTGACATTATAAAAATTACATTACCACCCTTGTGATTAATAGTCTTATTTCACAAACACCCCTACTTATATAGAAGGCAACAACTCTTGGATGAAAAACAGAGGAAATTTCATTGAAAAAAAAAAAATGAAAAAAAGTAAAGCAAAGGCAAAAAAAAAAAAAAGGTAAAGGAAAGTAAGAAAAGAGAGAGTGTTTGAATTCAATACCTTTTTAATACCAACATCAATTCCTTCTAAATAATTATAATGACAGGGAGGTCAGTGTAATTTTCCGGAGGTCAGTGTAATTTTCCAAATGTCAAGGGGTGACATGTATTAAACCCAAATCTCAAGGAGTGTAAGTGTAATTTACCCCTTTTTTTTTAATTTACAGATGCTACTACATCCCATCATCGTCAAACTTCAGTCAGACGGTTGTCGGAGACTTGTTGGAATGTTCAACATCACCAGAAAGTTGTCAGAGTATCGTCGGAATATCGCCAGAGTGTTCTAAACATTACTAGGAGCTGCCGAAATGTCTAAAATGTTCGTTGGATGTTAAGAACATCGTCGAAGACTCATCGGAATGTTTAAAATATTACTTGGAAAAAAAAAAAGAATAAATGAAGAAATTAGAGCGAAAAAATATTGCAAAATTTGCTAAATATCGATAAATTGAAAAAAAAAAAAAAAGTAACAGCAAAAAAAATAAATAAATAACAAGAATGGAAAAAAAAAAAAAAAAACATACGTTATTTTTTAATTTTTGTACAATTTAAGTAAATAATCTCTAATATTGATCAAACTGGAAAGTAAGCTTTGAAACTGTAAAATGTTACAGTTTCAAAGTAAAATTCTATTAAGAATTTATCCTTATTAATCAAACTAAAAAACATATTATGAAACTGCAAAATTTTACAATTCTAAAAAAAGGTTATGAAACGGCAACATTTTGCAATTTTAAAGCATGATTCATTTTAGCATCAAAAAAATTGAAATTGTAAAATTTTACAATTTTCACCACCAATAACTAAAACTCGAAACCAACTTGTTTAGAACTTAAAAAATTTCTCTATTAAAATATGAAAAAAGAAGTGTGCAGCAGAGAAAAGGTAGAAACATTGAGAAATCGAAAGAGAGGGACAGATATTGAGAGAGGATTGTACTTCGGCAATTATTTTTGGTTTAGATCTAACCGGATCTAATGTAGATCTGAGTAGATCTACATCAGATTTGACTAAATCTACTTATCTTCTTCGCCAAAAATTCACCTCATTCGTTGTCAGTGAGAGTGAAGTAATGAGTCGGTGGTCGGTAGTTGCTGGTGAACCCCAATCAGTAGTGGTCGTTAGTTGCTGATGACTATATATCAGAAAGAGAAAGAGAAGAAGTAAGACGTGGTCGCCAGTCGCCGATCGTCGAAAATCAAGAAGAGAAAGAGAGACAAATGAAGGCAGAGAAGAAGAAAAGCGTTACAGGACTTTTGAATATAAATAAAAAAATTGTGGGACTAAATAGGTCACACCTCTTTCAAAGAGAACTTACTGATAATTTGTCCATATATTTTTGAGGATATGAGGGGGTTAGACAAGGGCGGGTCTGGACCGAACTTGGAATAAAATATTCATGAACGAAAATTCTGGCCTAAGTTTGCCCAATTTCTTAAGTCCTTGAACAAGAGATTTGAGTGCAAATGTCCAACTTAGCCCGAAAAGAAAATGAAGTATTTAGTGGTGTAGAAAACTACATAAATCTTATCCAAGTTGTGTTTCATCTTCTTTCCAGTCACTTAATATATTTGAGAACAATATATTTTTTATAACTCGGCACAAGTCGGTGAAGTCGCGGCTTTGGGTCTCGGAAAATTGATTATAAAAAATCTCCAATTTTTTTAATTATTGTATTAACTTATAAAAAAAAATTCTCATTGGAATTTAAAAGGGCTCAACAAAATTCAGTTATGATTTAAAATTAATAAATGATTGATATGATAAATTATTTAAAAATAATAGGTAGTTGTTTTTTATCCCCCCCCCCCCCCCAAAAAAAAAAAAAAGGCAAAAAATTTATTGATATGGTGAATTGTTTAAAATTATTGAATGGTTATTTTCCAAATATATGGATTATATATAGAATACGATTAATTATACTACTTACAATTACTCTTTTTAAATTAAAGTTGAGTAAATCTTACCTTTACTCAACTATGTCAAATGAAAAATTAAATGGATTAGCAATTTTATCCATAAAAAAATGATTTAGTTTATAAGTTGGATTATGTTAACTAGATTAGTAATTTTACAGCTAAAAATGTCTGAAGAATGATATTTAAGTAATTTTTGTTACAGTTTGTTTACTTTTTATTTGACACTTTAGTTTATATTATTTTGATCATTTTCTTATTGTAAACTTTAATGTATATTTAAGTAAATTTTAATATATATATATATATATATATATTGGAATTAACATTTTTACGAGTATTGTCAAAAAAAAAAAAAAAAAAAAAAAAATTAGACACATAATTTTTTTTAAAAAAAATATGTATGAAGGTACTGTGTTGAAAGTTCGCTTTAGGTCCCAATAAAGTCAGAGCCGATCCTGATCAGCTTAAGTGCATCTCAATTAATCCCAACGTCCTAATTGGACAAACCTCCAATGGCCACTTGGGGTGACTCAAACTCAAGATCTTATCCTCATATAGCGATCCTAATTTTATCCCGACCTTTATTGTATTCCGGACTCGGGTTCCGTGATTGTATGTTGTTGTCTATGTCTTGTTTCCTCCCTTTAATTCTTTAAATTTGAGTTTTGGGACTTGTTGGGTGAGTTTGGAACAGGTTGGTTGTCTATTGGTGCAAATGGTTACTGCCCAGATTTTGGCTTCCTCGCTCGAGCGAGCCTTGGGTATTTTCTTCTTTACTCGAGCGAGGTTTCTTGTGCTCTAGCGAGGATTGAGAGTCCTCAGGTTTCTTTCTTAGACGCATCTTTTGCTCAAGTGAGAACTTTTGCGCTCGAGCGAGGCGAGTGTTATTTGTTCCTTCGCTCGAGCCAGAATTATTACGCTCGAGCGTGCATTTGCGTTGGTGGCAGACCTAAAGCTTTGCATTGTGCGCTCGAGCAACGCTTCTTGCGCTTGAGCGAGGCCACTTGTTGTGTCTGGTTGCTCGAGCGACAACTCCTTCGCTCGAGCGAGCCTCGCATATGTCAGTTTGCAGCAACGTGATTTTATATCACTTTTTGGTCCCTTCTTTACTCAAAACCCTAGATCGGCTGCCTCTTTCTCTAAAACTCTCTCTCTCTCTACAAGTACTCCTTGATCTAGAGTCTCTCTACCCTACTCCCTTTGTAAAAAGGATAAAGTATTGCGTGGGCTTCCTTTCGATCTGAAAAAGTTCAAGTTTGGAGCATCTCCAAGTTTCTCCTTCTTCCTCTTTGAGCTTCTCCATTTGAGGTAGGGGATAATCTACTCTTTAATATGAGTTTTAACCTTGATATTTGTCATTTTGTATAGATGGTTGGATTTGGGAAGATTTGGGTGAAGTTAGGGTTTGGGTGTTGATTTTTGAAAGAGGGGTTTCCACATTTGGTACCATAAGTGTATAAGAGGTCTTGAACATGGTATAACTTGGGTATAATTGTTGAAATTTGGTTTGGGCTATAGTCTTTGGAAAAGGAGGAAGATTGCCCTAATTTGAATTAAATAAATGATTTTGTATAAATAATGAAATTGGTTTGAGAATTATGAAATTGAAGGAAATTATGATTAAATAGTGTAGTTGGATTGATAAAGCACTCACCTATGGAAAAGTTGATAAATTATCTGTGGATAGATTTATTTATCTGTTTAGAAATATCTATTTTGGGCTATCGGTGGAGGATAACTATGATTGTTGTAGAAAATGCATGAGGATTAAGGAAATTGAAACTAATCAATTGAATTATGTCATTGAATATGACAGCTTGAGTAAACCATTGAATATGTGAATTGATAAGTCATTGTATATGACAACGTGTTTAAATACATTGTATATGTATTATTGTATGGGAGGAGATAGAGGATGTACTCCATTGCATGGGAGGAGATAGGAGATGGACTCTATTGACAATTAAGTTGGCCGGAGTGTCCAGGGTGAAAGTTCCAAAATATTATTTATTTATAGGTGTCGATTCCCTCGTACGTAGTTCTGTAAAATGGCAAAAAATAGAAGTGTTAGATTGATAAATGCGTTGAATTGTGAACCATTGAGTTGAAATCTCATTTTGGTTGTTTTGATAATTATGAACTTGGTAAACAGATTTACCCAAAATGGATGATTGGAAATAAATTGAGATATGGTTATGTAAATTGAATGGTCATGGAAATAATATGTGTCGGTTGAGAAATATCCCACATTTATCTGATGCTTATGTCTTAGTTAATTCTCATATATTGTGTAGCATATCTCTACTGGGTTTTGGCTCTTCCTACTTGGGACACCATTTTCAGGTACAGGTGACATGCTGCCTCCAAGGATATAGCTTGAGAGGTTTAGGGGCTGAAGGCTCCATTTTTGCTATTTCATTTTGTGTTGGATGTTTTCCTTTTAAGCCGAGGGCTTTACTTGTATAGAGACTAGACTCTTCTTTTATTGTAACCAAGTCATAACTTGGAAAGATGTAAGCCCGTAGGGCATTTATTTTGTTGTTATCAATTAGAGTTACATGCTATAGTTTCAGGAAGAATATTTGTGAAAGTGTAATGCATGTAATATCTTTTATAATACAGACTTTGATGAATGAAAATGTAACATTTCTATTATGTTTATGATTCTTATGAATGGTTGCAGACATCCCATTTTTGACCGCCCTTAAGACTTAGGCGTTACTGATGGTTTACTTGGTGTTGAAAGCTGTGCAGTGCAAAGGTTCGGTTTCTTTAACGAGAGGAGAGTCAAATCCCAACCTTACACCTCATTTTGGACCAAAGCTATTTTGAATGGTTTTTAGACCTTAAAACCCTCTTTTTTCAAAACAATTATGAAACAAAGTTCGTACAATGCTATGAGGCTCACATTTCGTTAAATGTTGCGCTTTTCGGTAAACCAAGCAAGGACAAAGTGGAAATGAACGAAATAGAGATGAAATCTCTGAAAAATCTTTCAAAACACCTTGTTTAGGGGTTTGGAGTTGAAGAAAATGATAAAGGAGAGAAGAAAACTAGTTTGGGAGAAGTTCGACATCAATCCGGGTAGGATCGAAACTGCGCGGCTTCACTAAAACAGGTATAACTTTTTGTACAGTTGGAATTTTGATGCAAGGCTGGCGCCATTGGAAAGCTAACTTCTAGGGCTTCAATTTGGACACCTGGCCGGCCACTTTTCCTTGGAGTCCACCTACCAACCACTTGTCTTCCTGGGAGACCACTTTTTGTCCTGGAAAACCAGAAAAAGTAGCTGGCCGATCACTCAACTGGTCGGCCACTTTCCAGCACCTTTTTGAAGATATTTTTGCCTAGCTGGCACTGCTGGAGAGCATTAGAGCCATTCTCCATACATGTGTATGGACGGATTGCCTTGGCCCTTAACTTCTTGGAGAAGCTTTGCCTTTTGTTCTCTATAAGAGGGAGGCTCCTCCTCCCTCCTCTAAGGAGCTGGTTTTGATGTTCTTGGCTTGGTTTGAGCTTGGAGAACTTGCTGGAGTTGCAGTTGTAAAGAGGGTCATCAAGGGTGAGTTTCTAACCCTTAAATCCCCCATTTTTGCTTAAGCTTTTAGCTCTTTTAGCTCTTCTTGCATGCTGATTTAAGCTTAACTCTTAACTGGAAAAAGTTTTATTTTTACATGCTTAAAAAGTTTGTTTAAGGTCACTTTTTCGTTGGGGGTGATTTACCCCCTCTTAGGCCTTGTTAGGAGCCATCCCTTTAGGCTCTTGTTGTAGCCTTTGCATGACCTTTCTACCACTGAAATCTAGAGGATTTTCAGTGGTGGAAAGGTGGTTTTGGTGTCCCAAAAAGGAGAGGGTCATCCCCTCTCCTTGTATTTTGATTACTTACTTTGAATGCCTCATGTATGAGCATGTTTGTTAAGCTTATGTTGACCATATCTTAGCATGTATTTGTGGTTATTTTGTTGTGGCATGACACTATTTTTACTTGGTTTTGTCACTCTATGCATGCCTAATACACTTGTAGTGTAAATCTTGTAGACTAGCTTTGTATGCTTCATGAAGTAGTGTGTCATTATAGCTTATGTTGAGTCCATTTAAGCATGTTTTTGGTGTTGTTTTGCCATGTCATACCTCTGTTAGGGTTTGGTTTGGTCACCTCTTGCATGCCTCATGCACTTGTAGTGCAATTCCATGAAATAGCCTAACATGCATCATGCTTTAACATGTCATTCTAGCATACTTTTGGCTTAACTCTAAGAAGCTTTTATCCATGTTTTAGCATGCTCTAGCTCTAATTTTGGTTGTTTTGGTCATGCATGACTTGCTTTGTATATCTATAGTGCATTCTAGCTTGTTAGCTTTGTGCATCAAGTCCACTAGCATGCTTTACTTGGCCTATTTGAATGATTTGACATCATTTATTATGTGATTTCAGTCCATGTTTCATGCTCATGCACTTGCATTTATTATCCATTCAATGTGTTGGAGGGTTTGCCCCTTTATGCCTCAACATGAACCATTGTGTATGCCTTCATGCCTTAGCTTGCGAGCCATCATTTCAATGTGTTTTAGGGGTTATTTTGCCATGATATAACTCTGATTTTTGTTGGCTAAGTCATCCCATGCTTGGTTTTAATAGGTGTAGTGTAATCCACCTTATTTGCCTTGTATTCATCATGCCTTATGCCCCTCATGCTAGCTTGTTTTGGCTTCCTTCCATGCATGTTTTAGACTCATTTTGACATGTTCTAGGACTGATTTGGGTTTCCTTGGTCACATGCTTCATGCTTTGTATAGCTGTAGTGCAATTGGCCTTGCTAGCTTTGTGCTTTAATGACTCATGCATGCTATCTTTGAGCTATTTAGATGATTTGGCATCATTTAATACTTCATTTCAAAGCTTTTAGCATTGTCATGTTCCCACTTCATTCACTCTTTAAGTGTCTTTGAGTGTTGTGCATTGTTGCCTAGTTTATGGCTTAGCTTGTATGCTTGCATGCCTGGGTCTTTGAGCCCTCACCTTAGCATGCTTTGGTCTTTGTTAAGACCTACTTAAGCTCTGTCCATGCTTAGTTCATGCATATTTGCCATGTATTGCATGCCTCCTTTGTAGTCCTCTTTATTAGCTTTCATGCTTTAGGACCTTTGCATGCTTTACTTGCTTTGTTTGAATGATTTGGCATCATTTCTTACCTCATTTCAGTGCATTTAGTGTTGGTACATTTCCACATTTGTCACTCCTTGAGCCCTCTTGAGAGTTGTGCTCTTAGTGCATGCGTGCCTTGCCCCTTTTGTGCTTTTATTCTGCATTATGGCCACTAATTTGGGCATGACTGAGGTCTATCCATTTTGGTTTAAGTCCATTGAGCATTGTGTGTGCCATGAGGTCCATCGCATTGAGTATGACATGTTGTTTGCATGATTGATTTCGCATTGTATATGTCATGTAGTTCATAGCATTGTGTATGTCATGTTGTTTGCACGTTTAGGTCACATTGCATTGAGTGTGCCATGTTCATTTAGCATTGTGTATGCTAGTTGTTGTTTGCATTGAGTATGCATATCTTTTAGCATTGATAGTTGATCATGTTCATTGCATTGAGTATGCCATGTTGCCACATTACATTATGTATGCTATGTAGTTCTTTGCATTGTGTATGCCAAGTAGTCCTTTGCATTGAGTATGTATGTCCCTAACATTGCTAAGTTACCCTTGTAGCATTGCATTGTGCATGCATGCATTAGCATTGTGCATGCCATTAGCCTTGTTAGGTTGTTCATGTTGCATTGCATGTTTGCATGCTTGTCCCTTGCATGTTTGCATGCTTAAGTTGTATTGCATTGAGTTGCATACTTGAATAGCATTGTGCATGCCATGCTTGTTTTGCATTGTTGTTTGGAATAGATGTTAGTCCAAACACGAGAAACGAGGGACAATTCTCGATTGCCGACGCTCTTGATCATACATGATAGAGTTCTAGGCTTTATGTGTTTACTTGTGCATTCATTTTTACATTGAATTGTGCAACTTTGCCTCTCGGCCATCATGCATTGAAATGCGCGATTGGTGGTCCGAGGGTCGAGAACTACACTCTCTTGAGTTAATGACATGATAGGGAGGGTGGTTGTGCACACATATCTTGCAAATACATTGCCATGCCCTTTCTTGCTCTCTGTTGTAGCAAACTGGAATTCAGCAGCAACAACTGGTCGGCCAGCCAGAAAAACTAGCTAGCCGACCACTTTGTTTGGCTTTGAACAAAGATAGGTGGTCGGCCAGTGGCTGGTGACACCAATAAGTGGTCGGCCACCCTCCCACAGGTTCCCAAGGTGAAGTTTCAGCTTTCTAGAGCTTTGTGCAAGGTTCTGAGGACAATTATAAACAGAGGCAAATTGGGGCATCGTGACGGATTTCCGAACGAGGAGACCGAGCATGCATCCAGTCTTCTCCCTCTGAGAACCTCCTGTTTTACGGCTTTATTTAGCTTCTTTACTTATCTAGATTAAGCATTCGTTTTGTAATATAAGTAGTTAATGAGTTTAGCTGCTTAATTGTTTGGTAATATTTAGTTAACTAGGGTTAGTTAATTAGCTTATTCGTTGTGTAATAATTAGTTTAATTAGCTTAGATTAGGTAGTTAGCTTCTTATTCGGACTCTCCCTCGAGAGGGCCAATTGTTGTAATAAGCGTGCGTGCGTGTGTGTGATGCATGTCTCCCATTCCCCATTTCTTTCTCCCTTTTACTTAACCGCTTACGATAGTTAGTTTTAGGGCATGCTTCATTTAGCATACCTTATGCTCACATGCGTGCATCCATTCATCTATATTGCATGCATCGGGCTCGGCGCATCATACTAACTACATTGTATTTCAATACATTTACTTGAATACGTGTTCAACAGCATGTTATCAAGTTGCATTTCATATGACATTCTAGATAGTCGAGCCTATCTTAGTTGCATTTTTGCATGTGTTGCATTAGCCATCTTAACATGAACTAGGATCATGCATGATTTCTAACTAGTTCTTTGTTTTGGCTCGAAATACACTGTGAGTGTTTACGCTTTAGTATACTACATGTATGTTATTGATTACCATAAAAGCATGCTTGCCATGAGGCTAACTGCTTAGGTGTTTAACTGCCTGAATGCCTGTGAGTGAAGGTTGGATTGCTTGAATTGGAACGATTCATTGAATCTCGAATTTAGCCTACTTGCTAGTAGCAAACTTCAAACCATTTTCACAAACGAACGTGCAATGCTTTGTTCCAAATTAGGCGATCTAGTCTATAGTTGTTTGCTGTGCACATCACGTAGTAAGATTAGCTAATTAAACAGAATAAGAACACATGTATTTTCAAAAACAAAATATCATGCTTAGTACAGGCCGATTTTTGATCGGGCGAGCGGGGGTGCTCATTACATGACCTTCCCCTCTCGTACCCAAATTCTCGAGCCAAGGCAACTTTGGTGATGACGGACACATGGCCTTAGGCACGAGTCAGGGTTTCCTAAATTCTCCCAAAATAAAATATTTAGGTGGCGACTCTGTATCTGGCAAAGCAGTCCATGTTTGGCACTTCTTTATAAAAATCAGTTTTCCAAAACGATTTGTCGGATTTGGACTCTTTGGTGATTTATCGGGCTTACATCGTACATTGTAAGATTAGATTCAGAACCATGACATTTGAGTCCGAACTGTAGTAGCTCAGAATAAGATGAGATTCGCGCCCCCTCGCGAGCGCGGATATCGGGGAGTTCCCGGGAGCGCGTCTACAATGGTTGATTCATATTATATTTTGAGGGCATGACAACTTGGTATCAAAGCGTACTGGGTTTGAATACTTTGGGTACGTGGGAAGTGGTTAGTACCACAATGGGTTTGTCTTGCTTGTTAGTCTTGCTTGTTAGAGATTTATGTATAATGTTATGTGCTTATATGATAACATGCTTACATGACTATATGGGTATGAGATTTAGTTTCTAGGATGTTGATTGGGTCTATGGGTTTCTAGGAGTCCTGTTGGAAAGGCACTTGATCACTGCCGTTTCTAACTGGAACTCTAGCAACGCCACGGGACGGTCATTATCCGGAGATGAAATTCATATGTGTTTATGTGATTATGCGCTTATGTGGAGTGAATTACAGTTGCCATTGTATTACGACGCGAGTGAGATAGCTTCGGCACATTTGCAAATGTGCTAATTTCTTCTGTTACCTTTATTAGGATGTCAAGATGAGGTCGTGGTGGTAGGTGTGGTAGGCCTAGGAGGCTGGAGATGCCTATACCGGATGAAATTTCGGCACAGGAGGAATGAGTGGGTCAGGCCAATGTGGCCAAATCGGTTGGTCAGCAGGCCATGGGCACCTTAGCCTGTGAAATGGCCAGAGCATTAAAGGAATCTATGGACATTCTCAGGGTTAAGAATCAAGTCCAGGCCCAAGTAGCTAAGGCAGGGCTATCTTTTCTGAAGAGGGAGTTCTTCCGGTTGAATCCGAATGAATTTTTGGGTGATCCTAAGGAGCCACTGAAGGCTGATGAGTGGCTTGAGCAGATGATGAAGACATTTGAAATTCTCAGCATCGAAGATAGAGGTTTGAGAGTAACCTTGGCAACCTTCCAGCTGAAGAGAGACGCGGGTCAGTGGTGGAAGTATGCGCGAGGGCGCATTGGAGGGACTTGGGAGGCCTTTGTTAAAGCTTTCCAGGACAAGTACCTGCCTACTACAGTAAGGAAGAAGTTGCGGGATCAATTCTCCAAGTTGGTACAGTTGAATACACCAGTGGCGGAGTTTGAGGCCACCTTTACTAGCTTATCTAGGTTTGCACCGGAGTTAGTGGCGACTGAAGAGCGTCGATGTTTGGAGTTCAAGAAGAGATTGAGGACCAGACTCATGTTCAGAGTTGCCGAGTCCATGATTAGGGAGTATGGGCGCCTTGTGGAGGCTGCAGCCCATCTTGAGACTATCATGCACACGAAGGAAAAGAGGATGAGGGGCTCCAGGAGGAGTCATGATGGTTATGGAGAGGCAGAGGGGTTCTAATCCTCAGCAGTCCCAGGGAGTGTATTTGAGATCTACCTTTCCAGTACCGAGGTTGGGTTTTGGGAGAGGCGATCAGGAAGACATCACCTGTTACAAATATGGTCAGTTAGGCCACAAGTCTCCAGCTTGCCCACAAAGAGGAGGAGGGCAGCATGCAGCATCATCTTCGGCTCGTTCTCAGGGCCAGAGCCAGGGTAGAGGCCAACCGCTCACTTATTATCAGTGTGGGCAGGCGGGGCACTTGAAGAGGTTTTGCCCACAGTTGGGTGGCATATCTGGTCCGAAGCAGACACAGAGTCACCAGCCAACTCAATTAGGCCTCGAGGGCCAATCAGGAAGCCTCTTCGGCTCAGTCTGTGCAACAGTCTTATGCTCCGAGGGGTAAGCAGGTAGACCAGAGACCTACAAGACGCGTGTATGCTGTTACCGCGCCGGATCTTGTACCGGCTTCATTTGTTGTGAGAGGTACCTTTTTGTTTTGCAATTCGGTTGCTAATGTGTTGATTGATACGGGTATATCCCATTCATTTATTTCATTTGCATTTGTATCTATTTTGGGGTTGGAGTTGGCGTAGTTAGCATCTCCTATTTGTGTTATGTCACCTATTGGGGGTGAGATAGTTCTGAAATAGGGGTGTCGGGGTTGTGACATAGAGGTCACCGATCGTCGGCTTCCCTTCTAATAGATATATATATATATATATATATTGGAATTAACATTTTTACGAGTATTGTCAAAAAAAAAAATTAAAAAATTAGACACATAATCTTTAAAAAAAAAATATGTATGAAGGTACTATGTTGAAAGTTCGCTTTAGGTCCCAAAAAAGTCAGAGCCGGCCCTAATCAGCTTAAGTGGATCTCAATTAATCTCAACGTCCTGATCAGACAAACCTCCAGTGGCCACTTGGGGTGACTCGAACTCAAGATCTTATCCTCATATCTTTACTGCTCAACATATATATATATATATATATTTACTTTAGGTACATAATCATAATTAAAACAAATTCTAAAAATGATATGAACTGAGATAATATATTGTATGCAAATAAGACCCCCTGGAATAAATATATATATATTTTTTTTTTGATGGCCCATGGAATATCGTTTAGGCAATGAAAATGAGTAGAAATTTTTTGAACACTAGGAAAATAGGTATTGTGTAGTGCGGTTCGGGCAGTTTAACAGTAAAATTATAAATCAAACCATGAATGACTGATTGACAAATAACCAAATTTGGTGCGATTTCAATTTGCTAGTTGATTAAAAAATATTTTTAAACAATTATCAAACATTTGAATAATATATTACACTAATTTGCATAAAATTTTTCATATATATAACACAAACTAATTTTACATAATATTTTTAATGTATATAACTACTCATTTGTAACAAATTTTATATATTAAATTTATCTCATACTCATTTTTACTTTGATATTTTAGTAGAGGTTGAAAAAAAAATATATGTATTAACTATAGCACAATGGATTAGTTTCGAAAGCAAATTATAAATTTGAAAGTTTAATCCAAGGTTAGCGGATGGATCAGTGCAAATTGGTACGGATTGGGAAGTATTTTACACAGCCCTAGATATTATGGTCTCTTATTTACATTTTGTGGTTATACGTTGAGGAAATTTCATTTTCCCATCAAACTATACTCCTTTAATCAATTTTACACTCGAACTTTTGATATTGTCAATTTACCCCCTCACTTATTTAAATCGTGATCAATTTGCCCTTTATTGTCACATCTAAATAGAAGAAGTTAAAAAAAAAATTACATTTTGGCCCTATATTTCCAATTATAAATTCAAGTTCACCCATTCTCTTTTCATCTCTCATCTATACCACCCTCTCTCCTCTATCAACTAAACAACCATCACCACCACCACTTGGGAATTTCATCGAACACTTCATCTACACCCTCCTCTCTCTCTCCTTTTAACAACCCCATGTCGAACTCCAACAATAACAGACCCATCAACCAATTGCCTCACTTTTCGCCTAGAATCATCGTCCCCAACAATGGGTTTCACATCAACCCTTCTTCGACTTCTTTGCTGTGGTCTGTTTCTGGGTTTTCCAATCACTGAAGCCTCAGAAATTAGATGAGTCCCAGACCTCCCTCTTGTCTTTCTTACGTTGTTGTTGTCAATGGAACCAATAATGGCGATTCTGGTTCATTCTCACTTTCTAATAGTCGTTCGTTCTCAGTACCACTATTTTATAGTAACAGTAATAGTAGCGATTTAAATGATGAGTTCAACATTCAAGTGTGAGATTAACTAGATTTTTGTTGCTAATTTGATAATGAGTCTGAGTGGCCGAAGCGATTTGATTCTCTTCCTTTATACAAAAACTGTCGATTCTGTTTGTTGGAAATCATATGTTGGAAACCATGTGGTACACCATGTGGTACACATGGTGTAACCTAACCTTGAAGGCCACATGGTACACATGGTCCATCCACACATAGCCTAACCATGGGCGATACATGATCTTGGAAACCACAAGGGACATATGGTCTTGGACATGTGGTACACATGGTGTGGCCTAACCATGAAGTACACATGGTTTGCCATATATGCATATATAAGGGCTCATGCTCAACATTGTGTAGACACATAGAAAATAATAAGTTCTCTCTCTATTCATCTATCTTAAGGCTACCATCTTGAAAGACTAGGAATTTGGAGTGTGGATAAATATTGAGAAACTCTAGTAGCTTCTCAATTGACAGGGGGTTTTTTAGACGAGTCTTGTAATTCAAGCATCCGATCCAAACCATTTCCACGTCAGGTAATATGATTACGCATATATTTTTCTTTCATTAGTATCAGAGCTATGTTGGTTGTATTCGCCTCATATGATTTGCATGCCGTAAATCACTTTTATTCATGTTTAATTCAATGTTATTGAATATCATGGCATGTCAAGAAGAGTTTTTGGAAAACTCAATAAGAGCTGTTTTCTTATCTCAAAATTGTAGTTTTCTTATCTCAAAATTTTGTATCAAAAATTTCGTTTATTGTAATTGAAATTTATATATTTTGAAAGTACTCTTCATGAGCTTTCCATCCATATAAAATGGGCTTTAATTGGAATTATATCAAAAAAGTTATAATTTTTCAAAGATTTTTTGTCCAAATCATTGTTTTTGGAAGAAGTTTTGGAAAGTTATTTTTTTCCTATCCTATTAATTATTGTGTATAATTTGATGACTCATTTTAGTATTGTAACTTTGTTTATTATCTCTCTTCAATCACTACTTTGCCTAAAGCAAAGAAAAGCTGAGGAGATGTTTCATCTCTGCGTTACTTATGAGATCTTATGTTAATACTTCTTAAGGTCTGTTAAAATGATAGTTTTACTATCTAAGGTGGTTTTGATTGACAAGGGAGGCTATATTGACTCCTCTGACCTTCCTGGGATCTTACTTGGTTATTGACCAAAAAGACTTCGTAATGACGTTGCCTTCATTTCAATTTGTTTTAGAGTAGAATTTGGGGCGTCACATATTATGCATGGTTTCATGTTATGGATTTAAGAGATGGTTTTGTCTCTTATATAATTTTATTCAAAAATTAATTGGGTGCTATATTTTAACTCATATATAGGGAGATGATTACGAGCTTAGCCAAATTTTTGATTTCTCTATATAAGTAAAAATATTGTATGCCAATTATGTTATTTGGAATCAAATTTAAAATTAAAAAAATGTATGCTAATGTCAAACCCTGTGCAATACTATCAGTGAAATGGCCTCTAAGAATGTTGTTGTTGACCTCATCAAAGGAGAAAAAATGGATGGGTCTAATTATGATATGTGGTACAGAAAAATTCAATACTTGCGTAATGAACAAGAAGTCCTATATACTTTGACAACCCTTATGATCTGTCCTGGACAAGGGACCGCTGCCCAATATCGCCGTGACATGGAAAACTATGAGAAATGGGTCAAAAGAAATCGGTGCACGCTATACTATGCTTAGCACTATGCACAATGATCTCATTAGGGAGTTCGAGGTAAGCCCCACTGCTCATGATATGTGGAATCAATTGAAAATTACTTATGGGACCACATCTACAACTAAGTTACGTGCTCTAATTTTGGAATTTAAGCAATATGCCATGGATCCAAAACACTTAATGGTTGAGCATCTCAGAGCTATGTCAGGCATGATACGTGATTTGAAGGCTGCTGGCAATATTCTTACTGATGAGCAGCAGTTTACAACTATGATACGTTCTTTGCCCGATTCATGGGGGGAAATGAAACTTGTGCTTACACATAATGAGAATATCAAAAATTTTGCTGAAATTTCTCGTCACCTTGAGCTTGAAGCAAATCTCCTGGGGTCGTACCGCAACACTGTCATTGTGGCTCAAGATGGGCAGCATAAAGCATTCAAGCCTAAGCGCAACAAACAAGGAAGACATGATGGTGTAACTGGTAACCTTGGTCCTAAGCAAGGTAATATGATGAAGCGCCATCGAGCCAAGCACTCTAGAAACAAAGATAAAACCAAAGTCAAGTGCTATAACTGTGGAAAGTTAGGTCATTTTGCTCGAAAATGCCCTGATGCAAAGAGAGTAGACCTTTTCCTTAACTCTTTCAATACATGTGTTTGTTCATATATATGTGTTCCTAATTCTCTCCATGGTTGGATTGTAGATTTAGGAGCAACCCGCCACATAACTAGAGAAAGAGTTAAGTTTGTGGATTACAGAAAGATACATGTTGGCAGGCAGTACATTACCTTGGGTAATGAAACTCATGAGGATGTCCTTGGAGGTGGTTCTTATCAGCTCAAGACACATCTGGGGTGCACCTTACTTCTTCATGACATGCTTTATGCACCTGGTGCCCAATATAATCTTTTATCAGTTATTGTTTTGTTAGGATTTGGTTTTAGTTTTCATTTTGAGGGCGATCAGTTGGATTTCTATGTAAATAAAGTCTTGTATGGATATGGTTTTCTAGGGCTAAGCAAGGAATCTGCAAAATCCATAATCCGATCCAGTCTAGTCCAATCCGGTAGGTTTGGATTGATTTTTTGAATCCATGGTTTGGTTTCAGATTGAAAAATTAAAAATTCTTAGTGCATGGATCATTTCCAGAATGAGCCCCATGGTTCTTGATTGGAACCGATACGGACCGTATACAAATAGCCTATATTTATATTATACACCCTCCCACATAGTATCTTCTCTTATTCCATATAAAACCTAAATCTAAACTTAAACCTGCATAGCATCTTATTTTATTGCTATTATTTGTTGTCTTTTAATTTTAATTTGTAATGGTCTAGATACTTATTATGGAACCAGTTTTCTTATAGTTGTTTAAATTCTAGAACAGTATGACATTATTATGGAAATACATATTATTATTGTAGAACTAATATGATACTATGTTTATATTTTTATGAAATTAAAATATTATATATATATATTGTTATTTAATTATGTAAATCCGTAATCCTAAACTGATCCAATCCATGTTTAAATGGATTAGTTCAGATTGGTTCTACGATTTAAACAGATTGGATTAGTTCCAATTTTTCAGGAACCGTAGATAACGGATTAGTCCTGGTTTTACCTCAATCCGGACCAATCCGAACCATGCTCACCCATGTGGTTTTCTTTCCAATAGTTTTTTTTATGCTAGATCTGGATTTTTCCTCATATTCTTATGTGTCTTGTGATAATGACTCATTAAATTCTATTAATTGGTATACTAGACTTGGTCACATAGCCAAAGATAGAATGACTAGACTAGCTAAAGAAGGCCTGTTGGGGCGTCTTGCTAATGTAAGTCTGCCTGTGTGTGAAACTTGTTTGGCAGGAAAAACATGTAGGAAGCCTTTTGGAAAGGCACCTAGGGCTTTATATCCTCTAGAGTTAGTTCACTCTGACATTTGCGGACCTATGAATGTAAAGGCACACCATGATGCTTCTTATTTCCTTACATTCATTGATAATTACTCACGATTCAATTATGTCTATTTGAACTCACATTGCTTTGATGCATTGGATTGCTTCAAGCGCTTTGTTGCACTGGTTGAGAATTCAAACAGACAAGAAATTGAAAATCCTTCGAACAGATTTAGGGCGTGAGTATTTATCACATCAGTTTCAGGGATTGTATGAGGAAAATGAGATACGTAGGTAATTAACGAATCCAAGGACTCCACAACAAAATGGTGCAGCAAAGAAACAAAACTGCACTTTACTTGAAATGGTTAGACCGATGATGGTGCAAGCCAACCTCCCTATATATCTTTTTGAGGGGATGCTCTTTCGACTGCTACCTACATCCTTAACTGTGTGCCTTCAAAGTCAGTTCCAATAACTCCACATGAATTATGGAAAGACGCAAAATCAGATTTGGAGCATTTGCAGCCTTGGGTTTATGCAGATTTTGTTAACAGTACTTCTCATAAGCATGAGAAGTTAGGCCCTAGAGCAAATAAACAAAGTGTTTGTGAGATACTCATAATGCTCAAAGGGTTATTCGATGTATGGTGAACACTCTAATGGTGAGATGACTGAAAATAAGTCGTGAGATGTCAATTTCATTGAGAATGAATTTCCTAGTATTGGTGAAGTAAAGAAAGATCTTGCACTATTTGAATTGCAGGATTTTGAGGAAATCACACAATCTTTTGGCGAGAGTGGAGAATTAGAGACCTATCCTGAAATCACCAAAGATAGTGGGAGTGATTTACCTCCTAGTGGTAGTCTTCCATTAGAAAATGACTCACTAGGATCCCAGTTAAGTAGAAGTGAATGTGGAACCATTCTTCGTCATCGTTATGAGATTGAGAAAGAATCTTTCATGTGTACTCCGTTGGATCTTGATGAGCCTGCTTCCTATGAGGAAGCATTAGTTTCACCTAATGCTAATGAGTGGACGACTGCTATGAAGGATAAAATGAGTTCTATGGCTCAGAACCAAGTTTGAGAGTTAGTTGACCTTCCACCTGGGCGCAAGACCATTGGTAACAAATGGGGCTTAAAAATTAAATGCAAGGCTGATGGGTCAATCGATAATTACAAAGCCCGTCTCATGGTGAAGGATTATACCCAAAGAGAGAGTATAGAATATAATGACACATTATCCTCGGTGATGAGATTTGCCTGTATTTGCCTAATTCTAATATTGTTGCGTATTTGGATTTGGAACTTTTCCAAATGGATGTTAAGACTGCATTTCTCAATAGAGAACTAGATGAGGAGATCTATATGGATCAACCAGTAGGCTTTGAGGTCAATGGACAAAAGCGCAAAGTATGCCGCCTCAAATGTTCCATTTATGGCTTAAAGCAATCATCTAAACAATGGTACTTTAGATTCCATAAAGCCATCGTTTCAACTGGGCTTGAGATGGTGGAAGAAGACCATTATGTGTATGTCAAACAATCAAGAAAGAGTTACCTTATTCTATTGCTGTATGTTGACAACATTTTGTTAGCTGGAAATGACATGGAGATGATTGTCGCCACTCAAGAAGGGTTGTCCTCTACTTTTAAATGAAGGAGATGGGATAGGAAAATTATGTGCTCGGATTTAAGAGCTTGAGATATCGCTCCAAGAGGCTTCTTAGTTTGTCTTAAGAGACTTACATTAAGAGGATCTTGGAACGGTTTCGTATGTACTATTCCAAACCCATTGACACTCCAATTGAGAAGGGACGTAATTTGAGCATTGACTCTTACCCTAAGATAGATGAGGAAAAGAAACAAATGGAAAAAGTTTCCTATGCGAGTGCAATTGGTAGTCTGATGTATGCTATGATGTGTACACGACCAGACATATGTTTTGCAGTGGGATTGGTCAGTCGTTACCAAAGTAACCTAGGACTTGTTTATTGGCAAGTAGTGAAGAGGATTTTTTGCTATCTTTGTGGGACGATGGATCTCATATCAAGGTGGAGATTTGAGACTAAAGGGATATAATGACGCGGCCTGGGATACTGATAAAGATGAGTGCAAGTCTACCATTGGTTATTTGTTCTTACTTAGTGGAGCGACTATTTCTTAGTGTAGTAAGAAGCAATCATGCATTGCTTTGTCCATGATGGAGTTAGAGTATGTTGCTTGTTCAACAATAGTACAAAAGGCTGTTTGGTTAAGGAGATTCCTTCAGCACCTTGGGATCACGGCTCTTGCAGATGAAGCCGTTATGATCTA
The DNA here is from genome assembly GCA_036172215.1 of Camellia granthamiana. NCBI lineage: Eukaryota > Viridiplantae > Streptophyta > Magnoliopsida > Ericales > Theaceae > Camellia > Camellia granthamiana. The sequence goes on from JAXFYN010001090.1 coordinate 45,179, forward strand.
TGTTAACTGTATGGCAGCTTTGGCATATTCTAAGGATCCTAAGTATTATGTTAGAACCAAACACATCGACATTCGATTTCACTTTATTCGAGATATGGTTGTATAAGGGGAGGTAGTCGTATCGCATATCTCCATTAGTAGGATGGTGATTGATCCACTTACTAAAGTCACTACTAGAGACATTTTCCAAACTTATGTTAGGAGTTTAGGGTAGGATTTGATGTTTTTATAGATACTTCATTGACTTTGTTGGATATTTTTGAACCTTGTAGCAGTAGGTTCCCCTTGGAGTGAAGAACGTTGTCTTGTCTTGATCAGCAGGGTCCATGGCAATTTGGTGATACCCCCTGTAAGCATTCAAGAAATTCATGTACTAGTGTTGGGCAGTTGTATCCACAAGTTGATCAATTCTCAATAGGAGAAAGCAATCTTTTGGGCAAGCTTTTTTTTTTTAAATCTATAAAATCCAAGCAAACACACCATGGACCTTGTCTTCTTCTTCACTACAATGGTATTAGATAGCCACATGGGATAAGTAATTTCTCGGACTGCCGTAACTTCCAGTAGCTTATCAACTTCATCAATTACGGCTGTGGTGTGTTCAGCAGCCGAACAACAACTCTTCTGAATGACCGACTTAGCCTTTGGATCAACATTCAAGCTGTGCATAGCAATAGATGGGTTAAATCCTGGTATGTCATAAGGCATTCATGCAAATATGTCGATATAGCCGAGGAGAAAAGATATCAACTCTTGCTGTTTGGCGATATTGAGACCTGTGCTAATTAGGAAGAATTTTTTAGGATCCTCGATCATTGTTTGATCCAAATCCTCCATAACTTTATCAGCTGGGACTTTTCAGACATCTTCTAGACTTTTCTGATTTGGAATTTCACTTGAATTTACTTCCAAGTCTTTGGGCTTCTTGATTAGGGCCGAAAGGTAACAATCTCTCTCTAACCTCTATGAACCACAGATCTATTCAATTCCATACTGAGTTGGAAAATGGAGTAATTTATGGTAAGTGCTTGTTATAGCTTGCATTGTATGAAGCCATATTCAGCCCATGATTATGTTGTAGGGCAAGGGAAGTTTCACGACTAGGAATTCAACTTCCAGTGTTTGGTGCCCGTACACACTGGTAGCACAATTTTTCCTAAAGGGTATTCTGGATTGGCGTTGAAGCCAAAAAGAGGGTACTCGGCTAGCAAAAGGTTTGCATCTGTGAAGCCGAGTTTGAGAAATGTCTTGTAATACATTATTTTAGAAGTGCTTCCCTGGTCAATCAAGATGTGCTCAATGGCAAACTTGTTAACCCACAACTCGATTACGATGACGTCATTATGTGGAATGGTAACTCCTTTGAGATCTGCATCTGAAAAGCTGATCTCATTTGACAAACGAGGCCATTTGACTGACATGCCAAACTCAGGGTTAAAGCTGGAAGATTACAGTTGAACCAAATTTTCGCCGTTTGATGGAGGTATGCTGTATATCATGTAGATCATACCGATGGGTGGTGAATCGAGGCATACATCGAGCACACCCGGTGGGTTCTCCGTCTTTGGAAGGTATTCCACGAATCAGCCTCCTTAGAGCAACTCTTCCAAGTGATCTTTTAAAGCATAGCATATGTCAGTTGTGTGTCCATGGTCTTTATGATATTCACATCTCTGATCCCTTTGTCTCTTGTCGGGGGACCCAAACATCTTACTCGGCCATCTGAAGAAAGGATGATGTTTAATTTTGATTAGGATTTCGCTAATTGGCTCGATGAAACTCCGTATACTTTTTATCTGGGTCACCTTGAGTGCCTGCTTTCTACCTAGTATTGCTCACTCTGCCGACGAGAATCTCTGAGGTTTTCTGTTCTTAATCGGCCTCTTGTTTTTGGATTTCTTCCTGGCGAAGTTCTTTCTGGTGGTGCGACTGTTAGAGGTTGTACCATAACAGGCACTACCGATTCACCCACCTGTAATTCGGCTTTAGTTCTTATTGCATCATCTTCCACTTTACAATACTCCTCGACTTTCTTTTTTCATCAGGGACTAGATTGTTTTAGGGGGTCCTTCGAGTTAATGAACTCCTGAGTGGACTATTAGGATGTAATCCCATCTTAAAGGCGGTGATCGCTATGGAAGCATTGCATTCATCATCTACCAAATTGAAGCATTTCCAATAGCAAGCTAAATATTTGCATAGGGTCTCCCCCTACTTTATCTTTATTGCCCAAAGGGAGTCTGCTTGTTTCGGCTGAGTTTCATTAGTGATGAATCAAGCTTTGAAGGATTTCTGGAGTTGGTGAAAACTCTAGATCGAAGCCGGCTCAAGTTTGTAATACCACCTAACGGCGAGCGGTCCCCAAACTATTAGGGAATATTTGACACATAAGTGCTTTATCGTCTGCATGTAATGTTATGGCCTGTTTGTAATGATGGATGTGATCGGTAGAATCCGATTTCCCGTCATATAGAGTGAATGAAGGTGCCTTGAACTTCTTGGGCAAGACAACTTTGGCTATGTGTCGTACGAAAGGGTCATGCCTATCTTCTAAATCTGAATCATCATCTCTTGTTCTATGGTCGTGGCGTATTCTCGGACTTTCGTCCAACGAGCTAGAAATGCCCACTTGGCCTCATTTTTGGGTTCATCGTCTGATGATGGCGATGTACTGCTGTTATTGCCGCGCCTCAAGCGATGATGTCTCTGTTTGGCTTTCCTTTTTGGTGATTGACTTCGACGTCGTGCAATCTGTTGGGACTTGGCTAGCTCTTGACGTAGGCGCTCGTTATCAGTTGCCATGTTTTCCAAAAGTTGCTAATTGTGCTTCGCTTGGTTGATAAGGGTTTGCATGGTGCCTTCTACTAACATTGAAGGTAACGAAAGAGTTGTCGGGTCAAAGTTCGAAGATCTTATAGCGGGGGTTTCTTCAGGACCAAAAAATTGTTCCTGATGGATTGCTGTGTCTTGTGACCAAGGGATCTTGGGTTAGGTTCGCCATGGATGAATTTGAGTATTCCCACACACGACGCCAATTGTGAGGAAGTGGATTTGAAATACTCTTTTATCCAATCAGACCCTTGAGAAATCCTTCGAATGCCACCTGAAATAGAAGAACAACTCCGGTCGGTAGTGCCGGAATTAACACTTCGACGAGCAAGTTAGTTTCTTAGAGAGAGAACTATTGCTATTTTTGTACTAGTAAATATTTTTTAACATACCTCCTTCTTGAGTTTGTTCCCCTTCTTTTATAGAGTTCCTCCCCCTGGGCTTTTATCCTATTTGGGGTACTTTCTCATCATTTTCTTGTTAGGGTCCACTTCCCTATTATGCTTCATGGAAAATAAACAGCTGCCATCCAATTGGACGATGTCGAGTTCCTTTATATATTCGGTTTGGTCATGTTAAAGTATACGTCGCTCAGTAACCACTTGTCTTCATGATGTTTACTCGACTCTGACTCAACCCAGTGGGCTATTCTCGGACTAGGCCCAATCGAAATAGGCCGGGCTCTCAAAATATTCAAGACATTGTGAGATATGTTGCATCCGTGTAGATTTTTCATATACTGTTATGAACATTTGATGTAGAGATTGAATATTATTATGGAGAGTCTCATTAGATTTCACGAAAAATCACATTGAAATACTCAATAATTGAAATACTTTTTTAGGTTAACGCCAAAACATAGCTCATTTTTGTCCTCAAAATTAGAAAAAAAAAAAAAAAAAAAGGCAAAGAAATTATATTTCTTGGAGAAAATAATAGATAAAATAGGATGACGAAGACTTCATTTTGTGGTTCACATCAAAATAAGGTACAAACTTTATATATCTGTACTATTGTAGTGAATATATAAATTAGTTTCTATGGATAGGTGTGATTTAATGTGGATAGAGATGGGTTAGTGAACAATAAACTAGCACGTCATGCAAAGTTCACTGATTTTTTTATACATAATTATGTGAATTAATTTGAACGCTTCGGTTTCAAACAAAACGCTAATAAGATTAATATATATATATATATTATAATGTTTTATGTATACTTTTTTGAATAAATTACATTCACTTTTCTAGAAATTTAAAATAAAAAAAATTACAGCTAATCTTTTGCTTTTGACATAATTATACTAATTTCATTTTACTATAGTTAAAATGATCAAAACTAATGCAGACAGGAGATAGATACTAAAATAAATAAAAACAAATATATATTTTAATAGAAAAGGAATAACAACATTAATTTTTATTCATATGACTAATGAATTATTAATGAAAGATAGACAAAATTGTTATGTGAATTAAAACTTTAAGAAAGAACAATGTAATCATTTAAAAAATGTAAAACTAACTTTGTTTTTTTCAAATTTCAAGAAAAGTAAGTGTAATTATTCTAAATTTTTTGGTATGGATAAAATTTTTCTATGGAGATAGAACTGTGGTAAATGAAGCTTGCATAAACCAGACATTTAATTTATTTGTTTTAGTGTGAGGTCTTATATTTAGTTTTAATAGAGAAAAGTTTGATATTTATTGTGATGGTGATTAATTTCTCTCTTATTGTGTGGATTATATGTAGTGGTTGTTAAATTTGGACTTGCTTGGTATATTCATTGTGTTAGGCTTTATTGACTTTAACTATTATGAATTAATAATCTGTTTAATTATATAAATATTTTTATATTTAAATAAACTCTCGTATTGATTGGAAAAAAATAATAGTAAATAAAAAGCTTGCAGTTATAGGAAGAACGACTTTAAAAAAAAAACAAGAATTCCTAAATTAAGCAAACATTGGCATGAAAGTCATATTCATATTGTGGTAATGTAGCCAATCTAAGGGGAAGTCTTTGGGTGTGTAAGGTGTATGTTATATGTATTTGTATAATTTTTTATAAATATGTATAAATTATTTTATAAAATTATATAAATTTTTACAAATATACGTAAATTGTGATTTTTAAAATTTTTATAAGATAACTTATGTATATTTGTAAAGATAATTTAAGTATATTTATGAGAACTATAATATGCATTTGCATACTTAAAAATTGCCTTAAGTAAACTAGACGTGATGATTACTTGACATTAGGGGTGGTTAACGGTTTATCCGAAAGACTCAAACCACCCAACTCGCCCAACCCGCATATAAATGGGCGGTTTTGCAAACATAATGTGGGCGGATGCGGTTTGAAATATGACAAATTTGCGAGTTGCGGGCGAGTCGTGGGTTAAACCTGCAAAAACCGCCCGCATTTTAATTATTAGTATTATTTTTTATATACCAACTTTGTAACTTTAACAGGAGCACTATTATATTCTCTATGACACTAGAATCCTTATTTTTAAGTATTTTTCAACTTTCTTAATGCCGTAGAATTATCAAGTCCTAAATTTGGTTTCTTATATGATTTTCATTAGTGACTCATCCATTTTTTTCTAATAAAATTTTTGTTCTAGTAGTCGATGGAGCTTCTAGTTTGATTATTGATTACTGAACTGTCAATTCTAATTGAGTACAACCTTTAATGCATTGATATACATTTTTTTTCATGGCAAAAATGCAAACCCTATCCGCCCAAACCGCAATGCGGGCGGTTGCGGGTTGACTTTTTCTCAAACTGCATAAATGCAGGCGGATCAAAATCAAACCGTAAACCACACAAAATCGATCCGCGAGCACCCCTACTTGATATAGCATATACATCCCCAAAAAGTAAGATATTTTGCTTGTTTTAAATAGTTGCCAGGCATTTCTAGCAAAGTAATTCCGTGTTTGGGTATAATTCTCAGACATTATTTTTAAATGGATTTTTATTTGCCTTATTAAAAAAAAATTATATTTTAATTAATTATTTTTATTTTGTAAATACATCAAGATTATATATATATCCAAAAAATAAGAAAATTTAACTAAAAATATGAAAAAAAAAATACTAAAATTAATGAAAATATGAGCAAAAATTAACAAAGATTTTTGTTCAAATTTTGGTCTATTTTAAATATTTTAACTAATTTATTTTACTTTTTATATGCATCTTGATTAAGTGCATCTAAAAAATACGATTAAATTGATTAAAATATAAAAACAATTCTCTAAAACTTCCGTTTGTTTGGGTGAAAAATATTTTCTAATAAAAAACATTTTATAAATTTTTTTTTTCCAGAAAATGTTTTTCAGAGAAAATACTTTTTTATGTTTGGTGGTGGTGGTAGAATGAAGAGGGGATAGAGGTGGAGGTGATGGGGTGACGCCTGTGGTGATGGTGATGGTGATGGTGGTGTGGTGGTGGTGGTGGTGGTGGTGGTGGAGGTGAGAGTGGTAAATGTTTTCCGTCTTTTAAAGGTAAAAAATATTTTCTGTCCAAATAAATTTGTTTTTCATTGACTATAAAAAATGTTTTCCATTGAACTTTATTTTTTATTATACCAAATATTAAAAATTTTGAAAAATATTTTACACCAAAACAAATGGAACGTAAATAAAAACTCCTCTAAAAAATACTTTTTAAAAATTTAAACGAAACAGACATAGAAGTTTTGTATCCAAACGGGTCAAGCAAATAAGTGAAACATCACTATCTCTTTTCTACTGGAGGGTATGATTTTAAGGTTTCGTTTGTCAATTATATATTTTAATTAAAAAGTCAAAAAATTACTATAAGTTGTTACACCACTCTCTCTATTTTTCTGTATATCTTTTTGTAAAAAATTAAAAAAATTATTAAAATAATTTATTCCCAAACGAAGCTTAAGTTTTTTCTTTCCTTTCGCATTCTCTCCTTTCTAATTTCTTTCATACTAGTGTAAAAGAAAAAAATAATAATAAGAAGATAAAATAAAGGGGAAATAACATGTTAGTGTAAAAGTTGAAAAAAAAAATTATAATTATATAATTATTTTTAAAAAATACCTAGACAGTAATTTTCCCTTAAATAAATTTACTTTCACAAGTCCAAAAATGTATGCCACGTGGAACAACTGGCACAATACTCTCCATTGGGCAAGGATTTTGGCAAAGAAATTTATCAGTAATATAACGAATTTAGATTTAATTATTTAGAGATTATATAAAATTATTATTTTGTGATTTAAATTTATTATACACATGAATTTTACACTATACAAATTTAATCTTCACCCAACAACTATCAACCCAATAAATGTTGGATGGATAAGTTTGCAGCATAGCATTTTTATATAGGGAATGACTTTTCTCTAGTCCGATGGAGGGTGTTGTTGGGTTCGTAAGGACCCACCATGGGTCTCGTTTCTATAATCCGAACCGTTAAATGTGTAGAACTTGTCGAGTACTATATGTCTGTAAAAAATCACGTTGATCGGATATCGATAGCTATTTCATCATATCAGATTTCTGTCAACTATTTATTTTTTTACTATCTATTTTTTTATATAAAATTGATTTGATCACGTAGCTATCGATATCCGTTCAACGTAATTTTTTACAAATAAATAGTACTCAACGAGTGTACATATTAAACGATTCAAATTATCAAAATAAGACCTATAATAAATCTTTACAGGTTTAACAATATTTTTCAATTCGTCCGATCACAGAGCGGAGGGAAGCCATTCCTTTTTATATTACTCTTCTCGGATTTTCTTTGTCCTTGTCTCAAGAGCTCTCTCGATCATACTAGCATGGATTGGGATCCTCTGTCCCAAGTTGCTGTCCTAACTTTCTGTCTCACTTTTCATGTGCTGCCAGTGCCATCTGTCCCATAATTTAAAATTAAAAAAAAAAAAAAAAAAAAAAACCGAAAAAAACAAAACATTGCCGTCGCCGACCGCTAATGAAAAAACCGCTTCATTCCTTCTCTTGTCAATTGAAGCAAAAATTCAAAGGCAACGTGATCAAAGTCCTTCACTGTCCCATTTTGCTTATACTCAACAGATCAACTATAAGAATAATGCCAAATAATGATTACAAAAACAAAAACAAAAACAGATGAAACACAATTCCATCAAAAGCATTACAATTCAAAACTAAAACTTAGATCTAATTTTAAATTTAATAATATAACAATCAATTAAGATATTAAAGATAATATATTTTTTCTTATCTTCTCTAATTATTAACTAATTATATTATTTATACATCATTAAAATTTACAAAATGAGTTTAAAAAGTAAACTTATATATTATTTTTCTTCCATCAATCAACTATTATATTTATGGGATTGGATTGTCTCCAGTTGAGCAGCTCAATTGGACAGTCCAATCCAACTTATTTAGAGCCCATTTCGAGTCCGTCTTAATTATCTGAACTGTTCAATGTGTAGAACTTATCAAGTATTTTATCTTTGTAAAAAATTAAGTTGATCGGGTATCGATAGCCACTTGATCAGTCAATATTTCTGTCAACAATTTTTTTTAAAATCATATTTACCGTTGATATAAATGTGAAATTATTAACTGATTATCGATATCTGATTAACGTAATTTTTTATAAAGATAAAGTACTCAATAAGTTCTATACATACAATTATTAGAATTATCAATAGTATGATCCAATCCGATTAGAATTGTTCATTTCTTATATGATCTGACTTATTTTTTTTATCAAATATAATCAGTCTAACACTTCTTCCTTCCTGAATCCCACCAAAAAAAAAAAAAAAAAATCAAACTTGGTTCAATCCCTAGATTCCAAGTGGATGTATGCCGCCGATGGACTGTGAAGAATTCAATTGGTTCTCAGTAGGTTTTTGACGGCGTGAAAGATTAGATTTTACAAAAAAAAGCCAAGAAAGAGGAAGAGGGTAGGTGGTCAATGGCAATGTTTTGGGGTGGGATTGGTTCAGGACGAGTTGACTTTGTTTGATTTGTGTTTTGAGATATTATTTTTAAAATAATTTTTTGAAGAGAGTTTAGAAAATTTTAAAATTTATTTTGTTATATATTTTGAAAATGTTATTGGATTTTAAGTTGATTTTATATTTTTTTTATAATTGAATAGATAAATGTGAGAGAAATAATAATTGAGAATGAGAGAGAAAAAGTGATTGATTGATATGTACAAAAAGAAAAGTAATTTTATTTAGGAAAAATTATTTATAAGTCCTATTAGGGAGACTTATGCTACATACGGTCCTACTAAAAAATTTATGTTCCCATAAGTCCTGTGGAAAGTTTGTTAACACATTTACCCTAAATATTAGTTGTTAATATCATAAATAATAGTAAAACCATATATAGAAAATTGGATGTTACCATAGATCATGTCTATATAAACGTAACGTGACACCTGTACGTAACGTGACACTTACATAAACGTAACGTGACACCTATGATCTATGGCAACATTTAATTTCCTATAGGAAATTAAATGTTGCCATAGATCATATCTATATAAACGTAACGTACCATGACACCTACATAAGCGTAACGTGACACCTATCATCTATGGCAACATTCAATTTCCTATGTGGGAAATTGAATACTACCGTAGATCATATTTATATGAAACGTAACGTGACACTAACATAAACCAGCAATATTTTCACATTCAATTTAAAAAAATAAAAACTCATTAAATTTGCGAAACGTAATGAAAGACATTACGTTATGTTTATATAGGTGTCACGTTACGTTTATATAGGTGTCACGTTACGTTACGTTTATGTAGGTGTCACGTTACGTTATGTTTATGTAAGTGTCACGTCATGTTACGTTTTTGTAGGATCTTGTGAAATACATTCCTATCTAAATAGAACTTGAGACTCTATAAGAAATT